>BHFT01062491.1:0-26715 GCA_004320025.1 Laticauda laticaudata | reverse complement strand
AACCAAGGGATGGCAAGCGGTTTTCTCCGTTTTACATCCTCTTTCCATCTGTTGGTGCAGTATGACATGGGCTTAAGCTTTTAAGAGGAAATCTGGTCAATGCTTTCATTACCTTTGTCTTACAAATTTTTCTTTACATTTGACACAGTTTTTTCCAAATTGCTTTGCTGTAAAATGAATGATTTAATACAATACCTGCAGTGGTGGTGTTCAGCTGGTTCGCACCACTTCGGATTAACCGGTAGCAAGGATTTGGCATGGTAGTAACTTCTGACTGGCCATGCCCCTGTCCCAGTCACCTGGTTGCTGCACCCCAACTAAGCAGCCCTGATCTGACTGCTCACAGGTAAGCCCCCACCATTCCTGGATTTTGCTGGGGTCGTCCCACTGTTCACAGATCTTGCCAGCCTCCCCCACTGTTCCTGGACCTTGCTGACCCTTCCCTACCATTCACAGACCTTGCTGCTCCCCCTGCCATTCCCAGACTTTGTCCCTCTCACCATTCCCAGGCCTTGCCAGCTCCCTCATTCTCAGAACTTGCCAGCCCTCCCCTACTGTTTCCGGGCTCAGCTGGCAGTCTCCCAACCATGTGATGGCTGGAGTGCAGTGAATAGTGGTGGAGGTGCAAGAAGCCTGCTCAGGCAGGGAGGAAGGAAAGCCCCGGTTGGCCCATTCTGGTTGGCAGCTCTGCTCCCCATGCTCTTCCAGGTTCCGGCACGCCGCTGGAGGTGAGAGGGTGGTGGCAGTTCCACATGCAGCCCCTCCTCCCCAAAAGAGCAGCAATGGCAGGCACAGGGCAAGAGACAGGAGCGAGAACTGCTGCCACCCTTTTTCCCCTGGTGGCAGCAGGAGCAGCTGGCAGGGACAGCATTTGTTGGTGAGGTGGCCAACTACCCCATATCTGACCTTGTCAGCACACTGAAACCTGGAAGAGCGAGGGGAGCAGAGCTGCCAGCCAGAACAGGCAGGCCAGGGCTTTCCTTCCTCCACACCTGAGCAGGCTTCTTGCACCTCTGCCACTGCTTGCAGTTCTGGCTCCTATCTCTTGCCCTGTTGTGGCTGCCACTGCTGCTCTTCTGGGGAAGCGGGGCTGTGCAGGAGCTGACTCCATGTGGAAGGAATGTCTGTCTGGTGCTGGGGTAAGAGGTGCTCTGAAAGGAAGTGTGGGTAGATGTCCTGTGGCTGCTTGTTTTTCTTTGTTCTCCCACCATCCGCTGCTCTGGAGCTTGCCAGATCAGTTCATTCCAGAACAGGTGCATGTGTGTCATGAGAGAGAGTGTGGTATGTATGTGGGTGTGTGAGAGAGAGACAGAGACAAGAAAGGAAGAAAGAAAGAAAGAAAGAAAGAAAGAAAGAAAGAAAGAAAGAAAGGGAGGGAGGGAGGAAGGGAGGAAGAAAAGGGAGGAAGGAAGAAAGGAAGGAAGAAAGGGAGGATGAAAGAAAGAAAGAAATAGGAAGGAAGGAAGGAAGGAAGAGAGTGTGTGTGGTGTGTGTGTATGAGAGAGAGAGAGAGAAAGAGAGAGAGGGAGAGAGACAAGAAAAGAAAGAGCAAGAAAGAAAGAGGAAGGGACAGAAAGAAATAAGAAAGAGAAAAATAAAAAATAAAAAAAGAAATAGGAAGAAAGAAAGAAAGAAAAAGAAATAGAAAGGAAGGGCGAGAGAGAAAAGTCTGTGCTATTATTTTTAATTGCTTTCTGGTGCTTTGGAAAATATACTGTCTCCACCCCCCCTTTGTTTCTGGCAGCCCATTAAAAGCCTGTTGCCTATCATACTCTTGGGCAAAGCATGTGAGCCATTTCCTCCTTTCAGTGGTCCATGAAAGTACATCTATAATATGTAAATAATAAAGTTAAAAAAAAACCTGAACAACATTTTTAGAGAACTATAGATACATTGAGGCTGGATGTGATAAGGAATGGCTGGGAGGGGGGGCAGGTGAGGCACCCCTTAACGTGAGTGATATTGAGTTGGCCACACCTATCTAGTCATATGACCACCAAGCCACGCCCAGCAAATAAGCCACGTCCACAGAACCGGTAGTAAAAATTTTTGAATCCCACCACTGGATACCTGGCATAACCTTCTGAAATAGTCCCTCTCTTTTGTGAGAGGTTATGGTAGCAATCAAAATCATAGTGACCAACCATTGTTCAGTCCATGAGGATTGATGAACAGATCAAATGGCACCTGCTGAAAGTTGAAAACTGGATTGACATTATGACTTCTTGTATGCATGAGACCAATTATAACTTTGGCTATATCTGTGGTTATCATAAAAGCAACAAAATTCCAAGCTGTCTCTGATTCCAATTCCAAAGTCAAGAGTACAACAAGCTAGGATGAAACAGTCGCAGAATGGAAAAGATTTTGATGAATTTTAGCTGGGAATGCTGCTGGGCAGAAGGTGGGCAATATGCCAACAGCCCCACCAATTTATTTCTACCACCAACTTAATGTACAGGATCTCATATATACAGTCGCTACTTACGGGACTTTTCTGTGTGTACCTCCAAATTAATGTAGATTGGTGACTACCTAGACAAGTCTTGGCAATATTTTAGAAATGGTTTGACATTGACTGCTTCTAGAGTTGATAGCAGAGGTGGTATTCAGCAGGTTCTGACCAGTTCTGGAGAGCCAGTAGCGGAAATTTTGAGTAGTTCGAAGCACTGGTGGCAACCTTCCCCCAGAAGTGAGGTGGGAATGGAGATTTTACAGTATCCTTCACCTGCCACACCCACCAAGCCACACCCACCAAGCCATGCCATGCCCACTAAGCCATGACCACAGAACCGGTAGTAATTTTTTTTTTAATACCACCACTGATTGAGGGACAGTAACTGGCATAATACCTTTGTGCCTAAGGTTGGACTTAGTCTTTTAGTTTCTAGCCTGATTTGGTGTCAAGCTCTCTTCCAGGGCAATTTCAGCCAAAGAATGAGCACTATTGAAGGTTTTGTAATAATGGCTTATGAGGCATCTAAATATCTCAATTAGGAAGATCTCATACAGAAGGATCTTTTATACTTACTAACCATATTTCAATGATCAAAAAAAATCTATCATATTATCCACAACATACTAAGACCATGCTTGAGTTGTCAGAATTTTTGAAAATCCTGATATATTTTTATGCATGAAATGCTGTCAATGGTTAGTTTCCTTGGTTGAATTATAACTATGTTTTAATGATTTTCCAGTTTTGGTACAAAAACACAGGGACCACTTTAACATTAATAAACATTATGCATATTTTCACTCGTTCTGTTGTTATCAAAGCAGATGGTCAGAATAAATCTGAAACACATTCACAGTCAAATCGTGGCTCAGTTACTTGAAGATTTTTTCAAAAAAACATTACTAGTTGCTGGCTACCATCTCCATTAAGAAACAGTCATTTCTATTAAAAATCATAAAACTTGAATAAACTCCCTAAGGAACCATCTTCCTCATAAGCAGATTTTTTAATTAAACATGCTTTAATTGGTATAAACTGTGCTTGGAACAATAGATCTATAGGATTAATTCAATTTCCATGGCTAAATGTCATACAAAACCGAACTTTTTAAAAAATAAATAAATACACTTAGTTAGTCAGATAAAATGAACTGTACTTGAGTAAAATGTTGGTCCTAAAAGCTGTTTTCTCCCAACAATGTTCTTTTTTTCTCCAAAACAGTTAACTATCTTCAACTGAGAATCAAATTAAAACCAGTGTTTATCTTTTTATGCAAATTAACACCAGCCTTATTATAATTAGAAAGCAGGTTGGTCAAATTATTTTTTACTAATCGATAAAGCAACAGTGCTACAATTTGCTTCTATCATTCCCATAACTTAAATTTATACCTCAGAGCACTGATTAGTTACAATCATTGACACTTATTGAGATTTTGTGGTATTAAACAGATTCTAACCGGTGGTAGAAATTTTGAGTGGTTCAGAGAACTGGCAAATAACACCTCTGACTGGCCCTGCCCCACCTATTCTCTGCCTCCCAAGCCCAGCTGTTCAGCTGGATTTTATTTTGTTGCCCTGCACAGGAGAACAGAACTGGAAATCAGGTTAGTGGGGTGGGGGGTGGGGAATGGGGAATGGGATTTTTCAGTAACCTTCCCCCAGGAATGGGGAGGGAATGGAGGTTTTACAGTATCCTTCCCCTCCATGCCCACCAAGCCACGCCCATGGAACTGGTAGTAAAAAGTTTTGAATCCCACCTCTGGTCAGAATGAATAGAGATAATCAAGAAACCAAAATATGTACTATATGATTAATGCCACGCTGGCTTTGAAAATAGGCCTACAAGCTTTCGGTCTGATCAGTGGCCGCTAACTCTTTCTAAGTAGATAAAAAGCATGGGCAGAAAAAACAAAGATCCATCAAGGGAAACATAAATAATTGTTTGTAACAATTTTATCTGGATATTAGAACATTTTAAGGGTGCTCTTTTAGCCATATTGCATGGAATAGATATGGAATTATACAATTAAGAGAGATGAATCATGCCAGATATGGAAGATATTGATGCATTGTTTTCAAATGTTCATTGTTACCTGAAATTTAAATGAGTCCTTAAATGTGTCGTTTTAAGCAAAATATAAGGAAATAAAGAGGACACAAGGGATCCCATATACAGAATAGAGTAGAGTAGAATAGAATAGAATAGAACAGAACAGAATAGAATTTTTTATTAGCCAAGTGTGATAGGGGACACAAGGAATTTGTCTTGGTGCAAATGCTCTCAGTGTACATAAAAGAAAAGATATATTCATTAAGAGTCAAGAATCATAAGGTAAAACACTTAATGATAGTCATAAGGTACAATAAGTAATCAAATAATACTAGGAAACAATCAATAAAATTGTAAGGATACAAGCGACAAAGTTACAGTCATACAGTCACAAGTGGGAGGGGATGAGTTTTAAGGAGTGATGAGAAGATTAATAGTAATAGTAGTGCAGATTTTGTAAATAGTTGGATAGCGTTGAGGGAATTATTTGTTTAGCAGAGTGATGGCTTTCGGGAAAAAACTGTTCTTGTGTCTAATTGTTCTGTGTGCAGTGCTCCATAGCATCGTTTTGAGGGAAGAAGTTGAAACAGTTTATGTCCAGGATGTGAGGGGTCTGTAAATATTTTCACAGCCCTCTTTTTTATTTGTATAGTATACAGGTCCTTGATTGAAGGTAGTTTGGTAGTAATTGTTTTTTCTGCAGTCCTAATTATCCTCTGAAGTCTGGGTTCAAACCAGACAGTTATAGAGGTGCAAATGATAGACTCAATAATTCCTCTGTAGAACTGTATCAGCAGTTCCTTAGGCAGTTTGAGCTTTCTGAATTGGTGCAGAAAGAACATTCTTTGTTGTACTTTTCTGATGACATTTTTGATATTAGGTGTCCATTTTAGGTCATGTGATATAGTAGAACCTAGAAATTTGAAGGTCTCTACTGTTGATACTGTGTTGTCAAGTATTGTAAGAAGTGGTAGTATGGGAGGTTTTCTTCTAAAGTCTACCACCATTTATATGGTTTTGAGTCTGTTCAGTTCCAGATTGTTCCAGTTACACCACAAGGAAAGTCGTACGACCTTCTGTCTGTATGTGGATTTGTCATTGTCTCGAATGAGACCAATCACTATTGTGATCATCTGCAAACTTCAGTATTTGAACATTAGACTGGATCTGAATCTAACATTTCCCTTTTCTTTTACAAGCTAGTTTTATGAGGGCAAATATGCCTTCAGGCTGAAGTATCTGGAGCACTACCTTTTCTAGCGAGAAGCAACCTACCTGGCTCTTGTTCTGGGAGAAACTATTCCCAATCCCCTATTTTCTTAAGAAAAATACCACGGAGGCTTAGAAATACCATATTAAGGCATGTCAACTTTTTCAACTTTCAATTTTCAAAAATTAGGGGGTGTTCAACAGTTGTGAGATGCTTTACTGTTATTTAGATGTGCTTGGTAAGTAACTACATAAATATCATAACTTTTTAGACCAGCAATTCCCCAGTAAATAATTCAGTCCAGCAATTCTCCAGTGCCATCAAAGGAGAACATTATTCTGTGTGCAGTGAGCCAGGTGGAAGATATCTTTATCATTTCACTACAGAGAAAGGCTTAAAAGCAGGAAAACCTGTTCAAGTGATTGCAGATAACCTGCTGTATTTCATGCATAAAGGCATTCACAAAAGCTTGAAGGCCATTGGAGGAGATTCTATAAATGTTAATATTGGCTGTGAAGATGCCATGCACTGGGTAGAGATCAAGCCAGGGCATCCATTCTGCTGGAGTTGATTGATTGTCTGAGAGTGTATATGAGCCACTTTTGTCATGCAAACTGACTACAGTACTTAATTGATGAACCAATGCATGTACCACAGTGGCCCTGTCATGCCTAATCATAGAGAGATCTGTGAAACAGGTCACTGAAGCAGAGTGTATACACATGAGAAATGTGAGGATTATATCAGAAGCCAAGAAACAAGTTGGTGGCTGATGCTGAAGAATGAATCAAAACAAGACTTGATGAAACTCACTTAAATATATTTGTAACTCAGATAATTGTTATCTGATGTTAGTTTATGATTGCATTTTTTGCTTACCTAGATAAGATTCATTGGAAAAAAAACCTTTAATTTTTGTAGTACAAGGTGTAATTTTGAGAAGATAAAAGTTAACAGTATTTGTGGGATATACGATCAGACATGGATTTACCATGCCAAGGTAAACATTGTACAGTTGCAAAAATAACAGCAAATTTGAATTCTTGGTATAACAACACATATTTTTACAACCCCTCATTGAAAAAGATTGCAAAAATTATTTTTCCCCCCCCATAAAATGACACGCCCTAATAGATTATTCACCCTGGCACTTTAAATATTGTGCTGGCTTCTGAAAATGACTGAAACTGTTGTCTCATGATGGTTATCCAAGATACCAAAGATGACAGTAATTCTAACTATGCTTTTTATGCTGTAAATAAATGTTTTATTCCATTATCAATATTTTTAAATTATTGTAACCCCCCCAAGGACCCACCTCAAAGAAACATAAATACAAAGTGAACCTATTTTTTTTGCTAAATTAGCAAAATTATGTTTTATAGATAGGATTTTGTGCAGGAATTTGAATTGAGGTAAGTGTAAAGTAGGATTGTCTTACTTCAAATAAGTTAAAAAGCTACATTAACTTTTCCCTGGATTCATAAATTATGCTATTAGAATACAGTTCTACACAAATGCAGAGTAACATGGTTCATTTAGCTTTAGAAATGTATGCATGCTTTCTCTGTACTGTATGCTTGTTTTTACATAGTAGTCATTAATTTTTTGTTTGTTCACTCATTCAGTTTATAATCAATCACTGTATTCCAGGGAATGAAGATGGCTAGTGGTGTAACATTTAATATAAAGAATTGAAGAAAAAAACCCAATAAAGCTATTGCAACGAGTATGAAAATGATTATTACATTACTTCAAAACTTCTGTTGAGCATTAAAGCATTAAATCCTTCTTTTCCTAAACAGAAATGAAAGATGCTTTTTTACTGGAGTAAAGGCAAGTCCCAAGGAACTTGTAAATAGACTTTCATATATTCTGGCTTTCATCTATTTAAGAATTTAGAAATTAAAGCTAAACAGAATACAATTGTGAAAGAACACTCTGTGAACACAATATTGTCTATCAGCAAAGGGCTGAGTTGTTGCATTTTGTACTGACATGTTTCAAAAGCAGTGGTGGGATTCAATTTTTTTTACTACCTGTTCTGTGGGCATGGTTTGGGGGTGTGGTGTGGCTTGGGGGACGTGGCTTGGTGGGTGTCAGCATTCCAGCAAACCTCCATTCCAACCAAAAACGCTGAGACAGACATCTCTCAAAGGTTCCCTTTATTTGGATAGTAACTGGTACATCTGGGGAATCCCGAATCTGAAAGTTTCGGGTTTCCTTGCTAAAGTAAAAACTCCAAATCTATCTTCTATACCCATACCATATCACATGGACCAATCACCATCCATCCCAAAATAAGACTTTCTTTTCAGTATGCACAACACGATGTGACCTTGAATCAGCGAAAGTATTTTATTTTGTCCAACTAGATATACTCAAATGAATTCCCCCTCTCACTTTCCCAGGCTCAATTGTGGCAGTGTGGGAGCATCGGATCTCAATATGGCTTCCAATGTTGACAGTAGGCGTGGTAGGGGAAAGATACTGTAAAATCACCATTTCCTCCCCATTCTTCGGAGAAGGTTACTATAGAATCTTCATTACCTTTGCACTCCACAAACCTGCTTTATCCTGTGCAGGGCAACAAAAGAAGACCCAGCAAATCAGCTGGGACTCAGGAGGTAGAGAATAGATGGAGGCGGGCAGTGGTGGGATTCAAATATTTTTGCCACTGGTTCAGTGGGTGTGGCTTGATGGGTGTGCTTTGTGCATGTGCACACCCATTATGTGCATGCGCACACCAAACACACACTTTGTGCAGGTGCAGAGGCATTCTAACTCACCTCCTGCAAGCCTGCACGATCCCAGTCGCTTCAGCAGCTGCCGTGCTGCACTCTTCTGTGCTGTGCATAGCAGCTGCACTTCAAATTCAGCAGATAATGTTGAGTACTGGAGCCCGGGCTGGCGGGTGGACTCAACAGCAAACCGGCGGAGAGAACTGGTTCAATCTCTGCTGCTCATCACTGCTACCAGCTTGCCAGAACCGGGCCAAACCAGTAGAATACCACCACTGGGGGTGGAGCCAGTCAGATTTGGTATTTGCCAGTTCTCCAAACTACTCAAAATTTCCACAACTGGTTCTCCAGAACTGGTCAGAGCTTGCTGAATACCACTTCTGTTCAAAAGTATTACTATGTAAAATACATTATCGTACAGGCATTATTTAATTTACAACCACTTGTTTAATGACCATTTACAGTTATAAAGGAGCTGAAAACAATGATTTATGACCAGTTTTCACACTTATGACAATTGAAGCAGACCTGCAATCACATAATAAAAATTGGGACACTGGGCAATGACATGTATTTATGGTGGTTGCAGCATCCTGGAGTCAGTTGATTATTATTTTCAATTTTTCCAGCCAGTTTCTGATGAGAATAATTAATGGGGAAATGGGGAAAGCTGTATTCAGTTAGCAACCATGTGATTCACTTAACAAGAACAGCAAAAATGCTGTAAAATAGAGACTAAATCACTATGTGTAATAGAAATTCCAGTGGCAACTGTGTTCATAAACTGAGGAGTACGTATAGTCCAACTGTAATTTAACAGAGGCCTGTTAGTTTGACAGACCTGATTGGCTCAAGTATTTTTACAATTGATGCACTAAACCTACTTGTGAACTACAAATGACATGAAAGCGGAATATGTATGAAATAACTATGAATTTCCCCACATACTGAGGTGGAAAAAATTGATAAGCTCTGAATTTTTGTTTTTTTGTTGTACAAATAAGTATTTTACAGTAAGCCAAGTTGTTTTAGGTTCTCCCTTATGAAGAGATGAATCAGAGAGAATGCGAATAAGAGCTTGACAGGTTGAAAATGTTCATTTTACTACAAAATAAGCATTAACCTCTCACCCATCTAGCATTTATTCTGAAAGTATTACATGGCCAGTATCACACACACACACACACACACACACACACACTGATTCCCCCAAAATAAGACCAGGTCTTATTTTCTTTTGATCCTTGAAAAAATGGCTAGGGCACCTTGCGGCAGTGGCACTGACAGCCCGATCAACTGGAGCCCACTGCCATCCCACTTCTACAGCCGCTTGCTGCTGCTTGCACTCATTATTCCCAGTCTCCATTTTGCCATCAAAGCCATCCGGAAATCCCTCTGCAGCTGAGAAACAGGCTCTGGATCTGGAGCTCTATTATTAGCTGCCGAGGGCTTTCCGGAAGGAATCTGTAGCTGATAAAAGAGCTCTGAATCTATCCGGCATGCTTATATTGGCTACAGAGGGCTTTCTGGGAGGCATGTGAAGGCTAAATGGAAGCCAGGGGATGCTGCATGTCAATCTGGAGCCCATTTCCCAGCTGCAGAGTGCTTTCTGGAAGGCTCTGGTGGTGAAAAGGAGTCCAGGGGCAACACATACAAGCATCATCAAGCAGCCACAGAAGAAGTAGGATGCAGAAGAAGCAGCCACAGAAGAATTGGGCCACAGAAGAAGTGGCTGTAGCAGAAGGCAAGGCAGGTGTGCAAGGCCTGGTGTGCAAGGCCTGGTAAGTAGGACAGCTCCAGCCCCTTATTCCCACCCCCTAATTCTCAATCTAGCTTAATTTTTATCTTGCGGCAACTCCTGCACCCCAGGGTGAGTGGGATCCTAATTAGGGTTAATTTGGGGGTAGGGCTTAATTTGAGTGCATGCATTTTAAAACATGATAGGGCTTCTTTTTTAGGTGGGTCTTATATTAGGGGAAATATATATCACACAAATACATATTATACACATGCACCCCTATTCCATACTCCTATATGTGCATGTGTGCATCTCTCTCTCTTTCTCTATATTTCTTTCTCTGTGTGTGTGGTAGTAAATAAAACAGATAACAATAGATCTTTGCAATGGCTAAGATCAGGAGAGTTGAAGAAAGAGACAGGGGGCAAATTCTGGCTGCATAAAATCAAGTTTTAAGAACAAATGCACACAAAACCAGAACTAAGACAGCAACAAAAGCTACAGTAGACTATCTAATTAGTTGTTTCAAAAAAATGATTATATAAAAGATAAAGATAATTCATACTGGTAACAAACAACATAACGAAGTAGCAACAATGGTATATTGGAATAACTGCAAGAAGTAGCTTTTGCCTGCAAGCAAGAACTAGTGAGACAACAAAGGAGACAAAGTAACAGTAAATTAAGCTGTCTAGAACTGTAGAATTCAAACATACAAGTGGCTGGCATACAACACCCCAGACTTAACAGTTGTTGATAAGGACAAGAACGTCTGGATAGTTAGCAAGGTAACACCTGGAGACAGCTGAACATAAAAAATGGAGAAAAACACAAAAAGTAAACACCTGCAAATAGAATGACTATGGCAAAAGATCAAAGGTAATATAAATAGCAATAGATGCCTTGGAAGCAATTCCAAAACATCTGGACCACCATTGACAAAACCACCATTAGTCAATTGCAAAAAAATAATGTTATTTGCAAATAACTTTACATCTTGTGACAATATCTTTAATATTATAAGCAATAACATCTGCCTAACCCAGATCCCCGGGAAACAATAAGTGGATAAAAATGCAAAACTTGGGCACAAAACTGGGATAACACTGATACATATCTAATCTCACATACACTTCAGGTTACAATCATGATTAAGGAAGAAAATGAAGCTAGTAAGGAATCTAAATGGCAAAATGATACAGTCAATCACTTTCAGAATAAATGTTTGGGTGGGATGAGTGGGTAGATAGGTAAGAGGTTAATGCTTATGTAGTAAAGTGAGTGTTTTGACCCTGTCAAACTCTTATTCCCACTTTTCTTAAATAGTTTTTGGCAGGATCACTATTCAACACTACTTATGCAGTGACACTACTTATGCAATTACACTTGACACTGTGATTAGAACAAATGAAAAATTTTTTGTCAAAGTATATAGAAGATGTAACTGGTAAAGTAATATTTAAAGGCAGTAATGTGTGCAAAAGAAAAAAAATAATTTTCTAATCGATCACAACTTTCACGTTCATCGGAAAAATCATTCTTCTATCATTTTTGGAAAGCATTTGAGAATGCCATTATTTTTATATGTCGAATGTTTCTTTCTGCCACAGGTACACATGTTGATTTTGTCCAAAGCACAATGTTGACAAAAGATCCCTGCTGGAATATGTCACTCTCAGAAAAATATCAAACAACATTTTTTCTTAAAAACCTTTATGGGATTGACTGTAAATTCAGTGTAATTTGTGAGGACAAGCATAAATTTTCAATTTGGTGAATGCAGGCAGATTTTTTTTCATTTTCAATTACATCCACAAATTTGCAGTTTATTCAATATTTTTGTCATATAAATATTATATATTTGAAGTCATTCAAATCAGAATACCATTCTCCTGATACACTCTCCTTTAAAACAGCAAATAAAATCTAATATATAATTTGAGATAAAGAATAAAGCGCAATTTGAATAATCCCCTTTCTCAACATCAAACTATTTTATCACTATTGCAACTAATTCAGTTTCATCTTATTCATTTAAACTGTACTAGAAAAAGTTTCTGGCAATTTTAATTATGTATCACAAATTAAGCAGAACATACTGGAAGAATGGAGTAGATGTGTTCAACAGTTTTTTTCTGAGCTATTCATAAACACAACAAAAAAAAGTTGTAGAATTCTTGTTAAAAAGAATATATAAACACCATTGACTGCTATCTTTCTCAAGAACTATAAGAAAGAAAACTCACTAGAAAGTTAGTAAGATGTATTTTTGTAAATATATTTCTTCTGAATAAGCAATTTTAAACTGAACATATTGCTAATTAAAATGTAATTAATTTCCTTAACAAGATTTCTGTTACTATAATTTTACATATTTCAAGTGCTAGATGAAACTGGCAGGGATTGCAATGTCCTCTACATGACAACCTTACTTAATAGCAATGATTTATTTAATAACATAACTAGAAGTGCTGGAATTCCATGGTTCAGTGGCAGAATCTCATTTTCCGACCATATCACTTAAGTGTTGCAGTATCTTCTGATTTTACCATCAAACTTCGCAATTTCTGATTCTAAAACCAAACATTCCAGGAATGTGAGATTTTACCCAACACAATTTTATAAAGGATGAGTTTCCTGCAGCAAATTGTCTGCTTTCTCTTTCTGATAGATCGCCTCACTCCTAACCTTCACTATTAGCAACTCTCTCCTATCAGAGGAATTCATTTATTTATTTATTATTTCTTTGTCAAAAGCTTACAATACACTGAAATAAGAATAAACATAAGTTTAAATACAAGAAATAGGAACTAATAATTGGGGGCAATAGGACAGGGATGGTAGGCACGATTGTGCACTTATGCATGCGCCTTACAGACCTCTTAGGAATGGGGTGAGGTCAATAGAGGTTAGTTTGAGGGTAAAGGAGTGGGGGTTTGAGCAGGTGACAACAGAATCAGGTAGTGAGTTCCAGACCACTCTGTTGCTGAAATTGTATTTCCTGCAATCGAGTTTGGAGTGGTTTACCTTTAGTTTATATCTGTTGTGTGCTCTTGTGTTGTTGTGGTTAAAGCTGAAATATTCATTGGCTGGTAAGACATTGTAACATTATTTTATGTACTATGCTTAAGTCTAATCTTAGCCGGAGTAGTTCAAGGTTGTCTAAGCTTAGAATCTCAAGTCTGGTGGTGTAGGGCATTCTGTTGTGAACAGAGGAATGTAGTACTCTTCTGGTAAAATATTTCTGGACTCGCTCAATTGTATTAATGTCTGATATACAGTATGGATTCCAGACAGCAGAGCTGAATTCAAGTATTGGTCTAGCAAAGGTTTTGAATGCCCAAGTTTGTAAATCAGTATTACCTGAGGAGAAGCTTTGTAAGATCAGATTTACAATTCTTAAAGCCTTTTTTGCAGTTTGTCATGTACCACTTCTTTGCAGAAGTCAATGTAAATTACATTTATTGCTTTACTGGTCAAAAAGTATAGTCCATATGTTTTTACAATGTAGAAGTTGCAAATTGCAGGGCATTTTTTTCTGAAACCAAATTGTTTATTGGAGAGTAAGTTTTTTGATTCTAGGTGGAAGGTAATGCATTGATTAATAATTGGTTCCATAATTTTGCACGTGACACAACACAATGAGATTGGGCTGTAGTTTTCAACAAGGCAGGGGTCACCTTTTTAAAAAATAGGGAAGATCATTGCTAAAGACCATAGGTTTGGTAAGGAGCTGGTTCTGAAGGATAACTCATATATTAAGTTTAGAGGTTTTGCTAAGGTAGTGTATATAGAATATGGCCCTCCTACCCTCTTTGTATTTCAGTGTGTCTCCAGACAGAACTAATTTAGTGTACTATTATAGCTTTTATATTTCTTCATTATTTAATGTACTCATTTTAAATTGGACTTTGATATTAATTTTGGGTGTTCTTCATCTAGAGTCCTTTGGGAATAGAAAAACAATAAACAAACAATGCAAATAAATACGACATAATGTACAATATTTATTTTTTTATTTAATTTGATTGTCAATTGCTTACAAGATAATAGGTATAAGAATAAACATAGTTATGAATACATGAAATGAATACATTTAAGAAAAATTAAAAAAAACCAATAGGACAGGAACGGTAGGCACGTTGGTATGCTTATGCATGCCATAATATCTATAACTAGTATATCCTTGAACACAATATCTAGTACAAGTTATTCCTAACATAATACAGGAAGTCCTCAACTTACAACAGTTTATTTAATGATTGTCTAAAGTTGTAATATTTTAGTTCACTGAATAGAGATACTGATTGTAACTTTTAGTTGTTTTCTCTTCAATTGCTATCTGCCACCCACACAGTCAGATACCATAAAGTAACTGGGAACTGAAAGCTATGCACAGGTCAAACAATTTTCACAAACATTGACAGGCTTTCACCTTGTTACCTCTGCCTAGATAATAAATGCCACTAGATGCTAAAGGAAGTAAAGGTTTTTAGGTTATGTTTAAGATTATATAAATGCAATATCTTTGACATTTCTTAAGAATATGTGCTTCCCTCTCCTAACCTCTGAAAATAACTGTAAGTATAAAAACAGCTAGCTTTGTAAAGAAGTTACTGTCTTACTTTCTATATTTAATCAACTCTTGAAACAGAAATGATTGATTGTGTCCTTCAATGAAGCTATCATTTGGGATCAAAAGAATGTAATTCAGCACTATTGCAGTTTGTTTTATTTTTCTTTGCAGGTAATTTTCTATCTTATTTTGTTCCAGAAGTACACAGTTGATTAATACACAAGACGACAATGGTAACCTTAGAAACAGAGAAAATGAATTCTTGACATGTAAGTCCACCAGAGCTGAAAATTAAAACTATCCCTTTTGTTCTTCTGTAATGAAAGAGATCTGAAGTGCCAGCCAGTTGCATAAGTAAGTTAAGTTAATAGGATTCAAAGTCTATCTTCATGTTCTTCCCCTGACTGCTCTCTCATCATAATCAGTTCAACATAATGAGTGGTCTTCCAGGGAAATAGAGGTTTGTGAGTCACAGACAGTATAGCAGTATAGGAATGTGATGATAACTCTCGTGGATTTCAAGGTCCAATCATAATGAAATGGGAATTACTTCTTTTTAATTTCTTTCAATGCATTATTTGTAATCTTTGCAAATTCTTTTGAAATGATGCTATTTGTAATGCAGTATTCTGTATGTATGTGCATATGTGCATGAGCACGCACATATGGTTCTATGAAAGCAATTTAAATTCTTCTTTCAGCTCAAGAAATTCAGAAACCTATTTTCTTTAATTATTATTTATCATTGAAACATATAATTATCATTGCTGTCCTTTTTATTCTTGCAACCTAAATAGTGCATTACTGAAAATGTGATTAAGAATCACAAAATAGACAATATTAAAACAAAGATTTAATATTAGAATAAAAAATATGTAGGCCTTTTTTATCATATTTAAATGGATGACAGTAACTCGACTGGAAATGAATGAAAAAACACATTGTTGGTGGAAAAACAAAACAAGAAACTTTTCATTAAAACAATGAGAGAGAAATATATATGGCAAAAGTTCTAAATCATAATAAGGAATGAAACTTAAATGATGACCCTCCATAGCAATAGAACAGAACTATTTCCTATTTTGCAAAAGTTCAGAAAGAAAAACTGAAAGTACAAAATGACTGACCATGTGTTACAAAGAAGACTGAAGATGAATTAACTGCCTAATTGACAGAAAGCTCTATAAGCAGGGGTGGATTCTACTGGTTCTCACATATTCGCTAGAACCTGTTGTTAACTTTCTAAGCAGTTCAGAGAACCAGTTTTTGGAAGAAATCTCCTTTTGTTTTTTCTTCTTTATAGGGCTAATCTTGCAAGAAGGAAACATTCTGGTGCTGCTTACAGAAACTGCCTCTCTGTTAATCCTTATTACATTCTTGGCAGTACAGTAGACTTCCTGTAGCCTGAGCTTTGGAGGGTTTTTTTTTTTGCTGGGGCTTGACTTAAAGGTGAAGGATTGTTTTAAGCTTTTTACACTGCTGTTGGGAGGAAATACTCCCCTGGAAATATTTCCAGCTGGGATGCAACAATCAGCATTTTGAAGAAATAATTGAATAATGAAGCAGAGCTACTGGAAAGAAGCTTTTAATGACAAGGAACCAAGACGAGTGACATTCAGCAAGGCTTCTTGGCTAGCTAGAAAGATTGACATTCAAACATGAGTTTACATACTCTTTCTGAGTTTCGGTCTAAAGCTGGGTTTTGGTAAAGTTTAATTCTGTGCTTGGTGATGTTTAATCCTTTATTGATGGGATAATTTTCCCTCTTTAGCTTTGTTTGGAAGGAAAAAGATTAATCTCTGTTCCTGAAAAGAAACTGGGTTGAGAAATCTGGCTTGTTCCCTGTGTCTATTTGTTTTGGTAATTGGTTCAACAAGCAACAGCTATTGTTATTGTTTAATTATTTGTATTGTGTTTGAATTTTTTCCTGTCTCATGGTTTCTTTTTCTATCTGGAGAGGAGGTCTTTTTTCACTGCTTTAGTGGTTACTGGCACTGTCCTTCCAAGGGGCAGGATGCAAGCTTGGCATTGAATTTTTACTGTCTTTCGGGGGCGGCGGGGATGTGATCTTTCCTTAAATCTGGATGGTTTCCTTAGGATATCTTGTGAGGTGAGTGAGACCAGCTGGTTTCTTTAAAAGTTGCAAATGGATCTCAGGACTGCTTCTCATGGGTGTGCTCTTTCTGGAGAGCTTCAATGATCTCTCTGCTAAAGGATTTCACTTTATGAGAAAGAGTTGGCTTCTGATAATTATCATTGCATTGTAACAATTGTAATTCCTCAAGGTGCTCTGGCACCCTGCCTGATTTGTAATTGTAATTTTAAATCAAATGATTGGTATATTGCAAGCTTTTTGCAAGCAAAGAACCTTTTGTATTTTTATACACATAATCCTTGTCTTGCAACAGTTCATTTGGTGACCATTCAAAGTTACAATGGCACTGAAAAAAGTGACCATTATTCACACTTAACGACTGTTGCAGCATCCCCACAGTCATGAGAGGCCAGGCGAGAAGAAGCACCCCTTGATATGAGTGATGTTAAGTTGACCATGCCCACCCAGTCACATGACCACCCAGCCATACCTACCCAACTGGTCATTAGGGTAGAGAAATGTTAAATTATTTGAATCTCACCACTGTCCATTAATGAAAAATGACACCTTTATGATAATAGCTGGCAGGTTTTTTGAACTGCACTATTGCAGAATAGGTTGTACTAACTAGTTCTGACATAGTAATGGATCTAGAATAGTTCTATTTTTCTATTTTTCACTCAAGACATATGAGTAAAAAAACTTCAAATCATTAATAGATTCACTATTCTGCTCTTCCATTTTACAATTCTGTAAGAATGATGAAAGAAAGATGTTTTTTGTGTTCTTTAAAGCTATGAACTATATGCAAAAAAGCAAATTAAAAGTATTTATAAAATGTCCTTTTATCCCTAGCTTAAGAAATAGAACAGAAGAATAAAATTAATTAAGTACTTTCCTTAACTTTTTGGCATTCATGCATACAAAATTATACTGCATCCCAGTATGGATACTTCTTTTAGACATAATTCTGTGTTAAATACTAGTAAGTGACAGATCTAATTATCCATTGTTGGTAAAATAATAATTAAGGCTATTTTTGCACTTCTGAACAGATTCCTGGTAAATGATCATTCCAGTTTTTATTTTGTACATTTAGGTGTTCTTGTATTTTCAACTTTCTAAATTATCATATTTCCTTTGTTTTTCATGTCCTCTCCTATTCTATTAATGTAAGAATCTAATTGTTCTTTTTATACCCTGCTTTATAACAGATGTCATTTGATAATGGAAGAATCAATCAAACACATTTTCTTTACGTCCTCCCAAAAAACAATGTTTATTAGCTTTTACTCCACTAACACCAAGAAAGCTGAATCAATATTGACAAAGCATCATTTCTTTTTGAAAAGTTAGACTGTAATAGTTCTACCAATTTCAATTTCTACCAAGTTGTACCAAGCCTACCAATTTCAAATTAGACCTAAATGTGAAAATAAATCTTGCCTTCTTTTTCAGACAGTTTACACGAAAATATAGTGTAAAATACTGTATATTTGTAGCTTGGGATTTATTTTATCTTCTTAACTTTCCCATATTCAGGGACCCAGGAATTAATAGGCAAAGGACACTGATTTAAAATGTATGTAAAATGTTGAAAAAAGCTTGCCATCCATTGGAAAACACTATGCATCCGTTGTGTACTCATTGCATAGGTGTTTCATATGCTCTGTCCGTCAAGCATCCATCTACTGCGAGATTTCATCGCGAAGAAGTGTTGGAGATGCACAAAACTTTAGGTGAACGGCATGAACTTTCCGCCGGATGATTGTAAATCCATTTGACATATGGCAACAAACATTCTATGTCCGTTTATCATACTCGGTGAAACGTCCGCTGTATCCTCTCGGGGCATTCCTCCTGGGCATCCTGTGCAACTCATGTCCGCTGCGCTGAAAACGGGGAAAGAGGGGAAGAAAGAAAAGTACATGGAACGTCATACAGCCAGTTAGTAGTACGGAAAATAGAAAGGATGCGATTTGCATCTATATACATCATGCGGTCATCCCTTTCTTTCCCTTTAGCGTACGTGGTGCATCCGCTTCATCCGCTATGCAGTCCGCTTCGAAATTCTCCCCCAGGAAACGCCCTTCGGAGGTGTCAGCCATTCCAATCCGCTAGGCTTACCTATGAACATCCATTAAACAATCCCCCGCTAACATACTACCCATGTCCATTCTTTTCTGTTCTTTATCATCCTGTTATGCAAATTCCCACCAACCGTTTGGAGCGGTTTGTGCATGACAGTGTGGGATGGAGCCACCCCCAAAATTGTTGCTTGTCCGCGTGGGTCCTTATGCAGTGAGCGTGTGGTCCGCTGCAGTGCGACCTCGCCTTAGTCTACTTAAAGGATAAAGAATGCTACGATTCCAATGAGCTTGAAGAATTTCTGCCTGAATATTCCTACAAGTATGGTCTGCCCATGTTCTGTAAATTTTCACATTCCAGATGACATTACCTCTGGGCAATGTAGCAGTTTATTTAATTGGCTTGGAAAACAAACAAAATAAATTATAAAGAATGAAGCCTGTTGGCCCAAAATATTTATATAAAATCACCAAAAATTTATCAGCCATACATCGTGAAACTCAAAATAGAATATCGTGCAAAAGTTCATTTTTTCAAGTACTGGCATCTTAAAGGTGAAACAAGTATGAGATAGGATCATTGTGTGCAAAGCAAGATAGTCAACGCTGTGATTTGTCATTAATTGTGATATGAGGCTTACAGCTCATGAAAAAACCCCAATCATCCACAATCTCGAAAATTAGAAGATTACATGCAATCAATAAAAACAAAGGCTTGTACACCAGAACGATATCGACGCTAAAAGTATAAGCTATGCAGTGTAACGTCAGCCCCTTTTGCAGCAATTACTGGCCTCAATTGGCATGCATGGAAGCTATCAGCTGCGGCACTGCTGAGGTGTTATGAAGACAGGATGTTTCCAATAGCAGCCTTCAAGCTCTTCTGCACTGTTTGTGTCTCATGTCTCTCATCTTTCTCTGGCATGCCCCATAGATTCTCTGTGGGTTCAAGTCATGTGAGTTTGCAAGCCACCAGTATCCTATGGTCATTTGAACCAGGTTTGGTGCATTTTGACAGTGTGGCAGGTACCAAGTGCTGCGAAAAGAAGTCAGTATCTCCATAAAGCTTGTCTGCGGAAGGAAGCATGAGTGCTCCAAAATCTCCTGAGTAGATGGCTGCATTGACTCTGACTAATTGAAGCACAGTGGACAACACCAGCAAATGACACGTCCCAAGTCAACACAGACTGTGGAAACTTCACCTGGACTTCAAGATCTACAGAGGGTGCCTCTCCATTCTTCCTTCAGACTCTGGTCCTTGGTTTCCAAAGAGATGCAAAAGTTGCTCTCATTCAGAAAAGAGGACTTTGGGACCACTGAGCAACAGACTAGTTGCTGCTGCTCTTAAGCCAAGAGGTAAGATGGCTTCTGAATGTTGATTTGTTGTTCGAGAGTGCTTGAAAGGAGAATATGACATTTGAAGCCCATGTCCAGGAATCCGTCTGTGTGTGGTGGTTGTTGATGCACTGACTTCCATTTTCTGTTGATTACACACCAAGCTCCATTTTCACTTGCAGACACTGTGGGTGGTTTCTGCCTTGTCTTCTAGTGCAGCCTTGGCTGCCAGATCAAAGCACCCTTGACCAGATTTGGGCCTGAGCTTCACACCCCGTTGTAGACTGTAGATTTAGAAAGCATGGCCAGTCATACTCCACTTAGTACAGGCTGCAGCGTACAAAGTGCGTCAACCCCATAAGTTCTGGTGGTGTAGGGATAACTAAACAATCTGAAATTTGTCATTCACACCTCTTTCTCTAATGAAGTTGTGCAAACCAGTTTCTGAATTTCCCTGTTTTGGGGACCAGGATGAGGACAGCACATCTTTTTCAATCAATTGCAGTTAGCATTGATGTTCGTAGTGTTCAATTGAAAATCCGTACAACAGATACCCAGTGTTTCAAAAGAAGCTTGTTCCTTATATATATTCAGCATCAGCACATGTTGAAACATGAATGTGGCTCTCCTTGACAATACAGATTTTTGAACCTTCCGTGAATGGCTATGTTAATTAGGTTTTTTTTTTAAAAAGAGGAAAGTGAAGTATGAATAACAGTATTTCAATCCATGTACCATCCAAAAGGAGTATCATGAAAAATTTGCTGTAAGGAAAAATGATCCAATACTTATCATACACAGACCTTGAAGAGCTGCATAAATCTTTTTGCCTGGAAAATTCATTCACTTAATTTGGGATTACAAAAGATCTACAGTACACTGCTAAATCATTACTATTGATGCAGATAAGAGTTTGAAAGAAGAACAAAGCCATAATCTTTCAAATGACGGTAACTGATAATAAAACATCAAATGAAATAATGTTATCAACAAATGAACATTGCAAAATATAATATGTTTAACAGATGTGGCTATTATTACATTTTCATGGTGTAGTAGCCGCCGCCCCCCTATAAGTAGAAAAAGGTATCATGTTTAAGTATCCTTAAGTATAGGGAATCATTTAACATTTATGAGATAGGTTAAAATATTGCTAAGATATGTAAGGCCATTTTCTCAACGATGGACCAAAAATCATGATCATGTGTGGTTTTGAATTTGTGCTCACTGCCTGGAGTGCCTCCAGCTGCCTGATTTGGGTATGAAGCCACCGTAGAGGTGGTGAGAAGGCGGAGCCATCAGCGGTCATATCTACTCCTTAGCTGGGCATTACTCCCCTTCCCAAAGGCGTTGCAGCATGGTCAGAAATGGCCACCTCAAAGAAGAACCCAATGGAAAAGATTGTACAGAGGAAGTTAAAGGAAGAAAGTTGACTGACCAGGTTGAATGGAGAACATCTATTTAAGCGTACCTGGAACCTTAATTTGAAAGGATAATACGTATTCCGTAAAAATATTTTAAGCAGCGAAAGAGAAAGGGAAAGGAAAACCGAATTGGCTTTTTCTCTCCACTTGAACAGTTTTTAATTGACTGGAATGTTAACAAGAAGAGATCGAAAAAGAAAGGCGATACTAAACCACTGACATTAATTAGGCTTTTTCTAGCTGAAATAAACGTGTCAAGGCATAAAAGATTCTTGATAATTTAAAAAATTTTCTTTAAAAAAGAAGAAGAAGCAGTGGAGGGAAAAAGGAAAAAAGAGGATGTAATGGGAAAATGGAGGAGACCACCTGCGAACTTAAGAAAAAAATTGATAGTGGAATTTTAAGCCCCTGTAACACAGCACCAACGAGGGAAAGAGGATGTAAAACAGAAGAGAAACACTGCCAGCCGTTGTAACGTGATGCATCCTTCGGTTACTCACTGCCATCGTTTTTCATACTCTCTATCTATGTCAGCATCTGTCTATTGACATTTCATCTGCCTCAAAAAGTTTTCAGCTGCAGACAAAACTTTTTGAATGGAAAAAATGTATCCAACGCGATCCGTTCTAATTCCGCTACACCATACGGGGAACATCCGTTAGACATCCATCTCTCCGTTACACGTCCGCTATATCCGTAGGCATCCCTGCACAACCGCGCAACTCGCACCGCTCCAGTGGAAAACGGATAAAAAGGAGGGAAGGAAAGCGGACGCGGAACGGACACGCAGCGTTAGTAGCACGGACAAGAAAGTATGAAGCGGATGCAGCTCGCCATACAAAGCATCCCTTGGTGGTTGTGGCAGGGAAAGGGATACGTGTAAAAGATCTCCATTCCCACCCTCACTCTCTGGGGAAGTTGCCACCAGTGTTCGAACACTCAAATTTCCGTACTAGCTCTCCAGAACTGGCTCAGAAAACCTGCTGAATACCACCTCTGCTATAACCCTAGAAGCAGTCATGTCAAAAACATTTCGAAATATTGCCCAGACTTGTCTAGGTAGTCACCATCTGACATTAATTGGAGGTAACACAGGAAAAGTCCCGTAAGTAGCGACGTTATATGAGATCCTGTACTTAAGTTGTGGATAGAAAATAAATTGTGGGGCTGTTGCATATTGCCCACCTTCTGCCCCAGGCAGCATTCCCAGCTAAATGGTGCATCAAAATCTTTTCCATTCTGCGACTGTTTTCATTCCTAGCTTGTTGTACTCTTGACTTTGCGAATTGGAATTCAGAGACAGCTTGGAATTTTGTTGCTTTTATTGATAACCACAGATATGACCAAAGTTTAATTGGTCTCCATGCATACAAGAAGTCATAATTGTCAACTCCAGTTTCAACTTTCAGGCAGTGCCTTTGATCTTTCATCAATCCTCTGGACTGAACAATGTGGTCACTATGAGTTTGATTGACTACCCAACCTCTCACAAAGAGAGGGAAATTTCAGAATGTTATGAGTCCAGTGTTGGGAGTCCAAAATTTTACTACCGGTTCTGTGACGTGCTTATTTGCTGGCGTGGCTGGTGGTCTTTTTCCTACCCCCATATATGTGAACTTAGATAGAGAAGATCTTGTGGCAACTAGTGTCGCTTCATCTTTTTTTCGCTCTTCACCGGTAAAACCCCCACTGACGAGAGTTTTCCCCTCCACCTCCCACAATCCCCTAGCCCCAGCCTCTTCCCTCCATCCGTGCCAGGCGTTCATGTGTTGTCTCTTGAGCTCTTAGTTAAGAATATTGTTGAGGAGAGCTAACTTGTAGGGTTGCACAATTCCTATTATGGTCAGCCAAGTATACAATGCCAAATAGAGAATTTTTACTGCATTTAATGTGACCCCAGCCACGCCCCAGCAAAATAAGCCACGTCCAAGAACGCGTAGTAAAAATTTTTGAATCCCACCACTGATACTGCATTAACCTTCTGAAATAGTCCCCTCTCTTTTGTGAGAGTATGCGTAGCATCCAAAAATCATAGTGACCAAACCCATGTTCAGTCCATGAGGATATGATGACAGATCAAGGGGCACCCTGCTGAAAGTTTGAAAACTGGATTGACATTATGACTTCTATGATGCATGAGACCAATTATAACTTTGGCTGATATCTGTGGTTATCATAAAAGCAACAAAATTCCAAGCTGTCTCTGATGTCCAATTCCAAAGTCAAGAAGGACAAAACAAGCTAGGATGAAACAGTCGCAAATGGAAAGATTTTTGATGAATTTTAGGCTGGGAATGCGCTGGCGAAGGTGGCCAATATGGCCAACAGCCCCACCAATTTATTCTACCACCAACTTAATGTACAGGACTCTCAATATATACAGTCGCTACTTACGGGACTTTTTGTGTGTTACCTCCAATTATGGTAAGATTGGGGACTACCTAGACAATCCCTTGGGCCCCCAATTATTTTAGAAATGGTTTGACAGTTGACTGCTTCTAGGGTTGATACAGAGTGGTATCAGCAGGTTCTGACCAGTTTGGAGTAGTAGCGGAGAAATTTTGAGTAGTTTCGAAGCACTGTGGCAACCTGTCCCCCAGAAGTGAGGTGGGAATGGAGATTTTACATATCCTTCCCCTGGCCACACCCACCAAGGGATGCTTTGTATGCGAGCTGCATCCGGCTTTATTACTTTCTCTGTCCGTGCCTACTAACGCTGCGTGTCCGTCCGCGTCCGTTTCACTTCCTCCCTTTTCCGTTTGCCATGGAGCGGATGCGAGTTGCGCGGTTGTGCAGCGGATGCCTAGCGGATATAGCGGACGTGTAACGGATGAACGATGGTGTCACGGATGTTCGCCCGTATTGTAGCGATGTAGAACGGATGCGTTGGATTACAATTTTTCCATTCAAAAAGTTTTGTTGCAGGCTGAAAACTTGTTTGAGCAGATGAAATTGTCATAGACAGATGCTGGACAGATAGAGAGTATTGAAAAACGGGAAATTGCAGTGAGTACAGAAGGATGCATCACGTTAACCCAACGGATGGCAAGTGTTTCTCTCTGTTTTACATCCTCTTTCCATCCGTTGGTGCTGTGTGACAGGGGCTTAAAATTCCACTATCAATTTTTTTTAAGTTCCAGGTGGTCTCCTCCATTTTCCACATTACATCCTCTTTTTTCCTTTTTCCCTCCACTGCTTTCTTTCTTCTTTTTAAAGAAAAATTTTAAATTATCCAAGAATCTTTATACCTTTGACACTTTATTTTCAGCTAGAAAAAGCCTATTAATGTCAAAGTGGTTTAGTATCACTTTCTTTTTCGAATCTCTTCTTGTTAACATTCCAAGTCAATTAAAACTGTCAATGTGAGAGGAAAAAAAGCCAATTCTGTTTCCTTTCCCTTTCTCTTTCGCTGCTTAAAATATTTTTTAGGAATAGTATTAGTCTTTAAAATTCAGGTTCCAGGTACTTAAATAGATGTTCTCCATTCAACCTGGTCAGTCAAACTTTCTCCTTTAAACTTCCTCCTGTACAATCTTTTCCATTGGGTTCTTCTTTGAGGTGGCCATTTCTGACCACTGCTGCAACTGCCTTTGGGAAGGGGAGTAATGCCCAGCTAAGGAGTAGATATGCAGCTCTTCTCAACTCCGCTGATGGCTCCGCCTTCTTCACCACCTCTACAGGGTGGCTTCATACCCAAATCCAGGCAGCTGGAGGCACTCCAGCAGTGAGCACAAATCAAAACCACACATGATCATGATTTTGGTCCATCGTTGAAGAAAACATGGCCTTCACATATCTTTAGCAATATTTAACCTATCTCATAAAATAGTTAAATGAGTTCCCTAACTTAAGGATACTTAAATCATGATACCTTTTCTACTTATAGGGGGGGGCGGCTACTACCACCATGAAAATGTAATAATACCACAATCTGTTAAACATATTATATTTTGCATGTTCTTTGTTGATAACATTATTTCATTTGAGGTTTTATTATAGTTACCCTCATTTGAAGATTATGGCTTTGTTTCTTTCAAACTCTTATCTGCATCAATAGTATGATTAGAGTGTACTGTAGATTTTTGTAATCCCAAATAAGTGAATGAATTTCCAGGCAAAAAGATTTATGCAGCTTCAAGGTCATGTGTACTGATTAAAGTATTGGATACATTTTCTACAGCAATATTTTTTCAGATACTCCTTTTGATGGTACATGGATTGAAATACTGTTATATTTCATACTCACTTTCTTCTTTAAAAAAAAAACCTAATTACCATAAGCATTCACAGGAAGGTTCAAAATCTGTATTGTAAAGGAGGCCACATTCATGTTTCACATGTATGCTGATGCTGAATATATATAAGGAACAAAGCTTCTCTTTGAACACTGTATCTGTTGTACGGATTTTCAATTGACACCTACGAACATCAATGCTAATTGCAATTGAATTGAAAAAGATGTGCTGTCCTCATCTGTCACAGGAAATTCAGAAACTGGTTTGCACACTTCATTAAGAAGAGGTGTGAATAGACAAATTCAGATTGTTAGTTATCTACACCACCAGATACTTAATGGGGTTGACCACTTGTACAGCTGCAGCCTTGATACTAAGTGGAGTATGACTGCCAGCTTTCTAAAATCTACAGTCTACAACAGGGGTGTGAAGCTCAAGGCCCAAATCTGGTTCAAGGGGTGCTTTGATCTGGCAGCCAAGGCTGCACTAGAAACAGTGAAGAACCAGCCCACAGTGGCTCTGCAAGTGAAAATGGAGCTTGTGTGTATCAACAAAATGGAGTCAGTGCATCAACAACCACCACACACAGACGGATCCTGGACATGGGCTTCAAATGTCATATTCCTCTTTCAAGCCACTCCTGAACAACAAACAACATCAGAAGCATCTTACCTTGGCTAAAGAGAAGCAGAACTAGTCTGTTGCTCAGTGGTCCAAAGTCCTCTTTTCTGATGAGAGCAACTTTTGCATCTCATTTGGAAACC
>BHFT01062489.1:0-14765 GCA_004320025.1 Laticauda laticaudata | reverse complement strand
TATATATATGTATATAATGGGTTTCAATTGATTCTAAATTCCTTTTTCAATGACGTGACAATTCCACTTAGAAACACAGAAGATGGCATACAGTAATAAGTTTCACTCAAAATAATTATGACAGTAATTTGAATAAAATACAGATTTTGCAAGCTGTAAAGCACATCATTAGAACATATCCTGGCCTAAGGTTTGGTTCACAAACTACAGTACTCAAACCAAGTCATTAAATCTATCTAAAAGGGCCTCATTTGAGAGGCAATAAAATTTTTAATCATTTTATTATTAAAAGAGTGTTTAATATGTAGCTAATTAAATGCCAAAGGCAGGTTATCTGAGTTTAACCTTCAAGAAGAAAATGATGTATCAAAGTCTGCCTCTGGCATCATGGGATAGAAATGTCATCCTCATAATCACTGCGTGACAACTAGCTAGTGGCCTTTTCTAGAGGTAGAGTTAAATTACCTGATTAAATTAATAGCCATTTAGATGTTTTAGGAACTGCACAGACCTATACTAAATGAAAATTAGGTCCATTACATTTTCTGAGTGGGCTAGATAGACCCTAAAATAAAACACGTATGCCATTGTCCACATTTCTTAGATCAAGCAATTAAAAGCCCTTTCTAAAAAGTGACTCATTTTCCATAATGTGCAGACAACTAGTTTTGCCCTCATGATAACAAATATGTTTTTATCTTTCTGGTTTTCCTGTTCCTGGTTTTCTTGTAAGAAATAAGAAATGGTTTGTCTTCCCTCTAAGAGTTACATTTTGCACTGAGCTTTTTACAGCTTTTTGTGATGACTAAGATAAAAGAAGCTAGATCCACTGCTAAATCTCTGAAGGATATGCATACAGCAAGACCAGTCTAAGATGTTTAGAAGTTTAATCTGGTAACAGCCAAAGAAAGCCACAAGTCAAAATAAAAAATTATATTCTATAGCTGGCCTTGTGCCAAAGTTGATGTCTTTCATGTATCACAACTCCAGAAAATCACAAAAGACCCCCTTTTGCCTAAAAGTTGCATGTGCTAATTCTTCTACAGTGAGATAAATGTGTGTGTGGATATATATATACATATATATATATACACACACAAACATATATATTTGTTTTTTTAAGCTCTCGCGGGTACTTACATTTGTGCCGTCATTGGTAGTTCTGTTAAAGTTGCCTACGCATGCAACGTTTCTAGGCATGAATACTCCATCTGCACCATAACATCTCAGGCTCTTCCATGTATGGAAGTGTGTCTCACAGTTCCACTTCATATTTCAAATTTGAGGCTGGTCTATTTCTGATTGGCATATTAAACCTGGGGTCTGTGTTCATTGGACTTTGGAGTTTGATTGATTGGTGTTTTCTGGTTTCTCTGTCTGTTTTGTTGCGCTTTGATTGGCTGGCAACACTCTGTTCTTGTGTTGGAGGCTTTCAATGCAGCTTGGCTTCCTGTGGAAAGGACGGCTGCTATTCATCGATGCAACAGCTTGCAGCAAGTGCTTTCATTTAGCAAGCTGCACGATAGGCTTGTTTCACCTGGGTGCGCTGGTGGGGGGTGTTTGAGTTGGAGCTATCAGAGGGAGTCTGTGTGCTGCCAGGTGTTTGCCTGGCCTTCGTCGGTATGGAAGATCTTTCTATTGAGAGTGCAGGCTTCCAAATGATTGACAGTCTGCTGGAATCAATACTCTCTATTCATGTGCCGTCAGGTCTTTTTTCAATCTCTATGGCATTTCTGATGTGATGATTCTGTGGCTGGGGTTTTCTAATAGTGGCTAGGTTTTTGTATGCACAGTTGAAGTTGATGTTGTGACCATGTGGTTTTCATGTGTTGGACTAGTGAGGAGGTGTGTTAACAGCTTTTTACTTGCATTTTTTGGTGTTCCATTGCTACTAGCGACGGGTACTATAATTCTTCTATTTCGGTCCAATGTATTTGTGGCCCGGGCTATTGATGTACATGGGAATTTTCGACTATATGCCTTGGTTTTCCAGGTCATTTTGTCTTTGGGGTTCCTCAGGATAGGACTTGCTATTTTTATTTGTCTGCTTTTGCAATATGTGCCAGTTTGATGTGATGCCTGGTGTAGTATCTGGTACTGATTTTATCTTGTGCCGCTACTCTCTATATAGTACTTGGGCCAATTATTGACTCGAAGAGTTTGTTCATATGTGTTTCTGATTTGGTATTCACTCACGGTACTTCGTCGTATTTTATTGTCATTGGTGTTGTTTTTTGTGGAATCTAAGCTGCGCGAATTTTAATGTTTTTGTGGAGCCGTATGGCTGCAATAACTTCCCAGTCAGGGTGCATAGTTTTCATGCTCCTTAATATGTGTCTTATCTGCCAGGAACACGTACTTCGGTTGTTTCTGCGTACCCATTAGTGTACCTTCGTCCACAAGAATCTTGAATTTATCTGTGGTGGGTCTGGTGGTGGGATACTTGGGTCCGCTTGTACTGGTAGATCTGGTTGGTGTGTGTTTTCTCTCTGCCGATATAAAGTTATTATTCGTTGTGGGGTGAAGTTGCCATCTGTTGGTGCATATATGTAGACTATAGTAAACATCTAATCTGTTCTTTTGTAGATTAGTACATCTAGGAATGGTAGTTGTTTGTTTATTTCCGTTTCCATGGTGAACTTGATATATATATATCAGATATATATATATATATCTGATGGGGAAGACTTTGAGCAAATATACATGTACTCAGGTAAACAGGTACTCAGTTTGTTGTCTCAGAGCTGCTTAAAAGCAATGCCAGTTTCCCTTTTCCATCTTCTTAGGGTCCTTATCCTTGCAGTATATTGATATTTGACCAATTATCACATCTTCCAAATAGAGACAGTGGTATGGTGATCTGTGGATAATACACAGATCAGGCTGGAAGAAAATATTTGGATATATACATATTTACATTTTCCTTTTTTCCTCTGAAAAACAAGATTTAAGCAGTACTAACACTTACGATGCACAATATGCAAAACATAAAATATATCGTGGAGAATATGTTTCGTAACGTGTGCAACATAATCAGATGTGCCTGTGATTTATAAATATATTAATTTTTAAAAGTTGGGAGACCAGCGCAATTGAGGTCACTTTCAAAGGAAGAGAAAATGTCCTCTAATAATTTTTCAGAAAGAGGCCTGTCTTCTGTAAAAGAGGTACCTGTAACTGCCTTCTTAGGATTATTGGATGCTGGATAGAAGGCCCTAAAAGCCACTACTTAAGCCTTTTCTCTAAATGACATGAATTGCAACCTACCTGAATTTGGGGAAGCTGACATTTATGGTCCCACTGAAACCACCCCATTATCCCCCCCGGAGCCAAGCCATTTGCGCTGGAGAGCAAAGCCAGACCGCAGCTGCTGATTTACACGGCGGCCTTGAGAGAAGGAGAGGCCGGCGAGCCGCAGCTCAAGGCGCCCAGGGAGAACAAAAAAAAAGTTCAAAGATAAATCCTCTTCGAATAATTTTTATTAGCCCTTGGGATAAAAGTCACCCCTGACAGGGATGATTTAACAGTAACTGGAGGCAGGAGATGTGTTGAAGGAAGAACTGGTGAAAACGTTCTTTTTCCTCTTCCCTCCCACAGTTCTTTCTGGTTCACTTTTGACACACCGCGTGGAGCACCGGGGGTCAAAAGGGGATTTCACAGGCCGCTTTACTCCCGGAGTATGTCCCTCGTGAGGGCGCGTCACCTCTTCCCGGAAGAGAAACCCCGGCGCCCCGTTGAATTATCTGAAATAATATAATAGCTGGCAGGAGAATAAATATCTCCTGAGGAAGAGGAAGGAGGGCAGTTTTCTCTGCCGCTGCTGCCGCTGCCCCTGCAGGCAGCCCTTTCTGGTCCTTTGCCGGAAGGTTCCCGCACCTCGCAGTATATCGCGTAATTAAGGAGGAACCGGGATTCCTCTGTCTGCCGAGAAGCCCCGAAGCGCTGGGCATCTCGCCCGGGCTGAGGTAGCTTCTTCGGCTTCCCCTCTTTCTCCTCGAACAGCTGGAATCTCTCTTTAGGTCACCCGCCGTTCCTTTGCGCATTTTTGGAGAAAGGAATAGAAATGTGCCAATGACAAGGTCGGTGGGAGATCTCCAAAGCGAAGACAGGAGAAGAGAGCTCTGCTTTTTTTTTTAAAAAAAAAAGCAGAGATCAAGCTGGTGAAAACAAAGGCCAAATCTAGAAAAACAGATATCTTTGTGTCTCACTAACTTTAGAGAGAGGGGGTGGGGAGGGAGAGAGACTTTATAAGCCAGGACAGGTGAGGAGAGACTATCAATGACATGCAATATGTTGGAGCATCATTTCACTATTTATGAAAGTTGTGCGTTATCACAAACTTAGGAAAAACAGTCTACTAATATTCTACGACTAACATTTCTGTAAACTAGTCTTTCTTTCCAAGGAAATATGTCCACAAAACCTTTAAGGATAGCAAAATATATCCGCTAAAATCATTTGAAAGACACTCAATTATTTCTCTCTCCCCTTCCAATTTTACTTCTGAGGTAGTTTTCATCTGTACCTGCACTGATATTGGATAATAATCAATGCACCTCTTCCAAATTCTCGGATGAGTTTGGTGGAAGTTACAGATTTGTATGAAGCTTCCGCTGCAGGATTCCTGTATCATTATTTCTAAATGTGGACCCAGATAATAAATAAGGTTAATTCGCTTCAACATAATTGGGTATTACTGACATGAGTGGTGTGTTTTTTTTTAATAGTAGAAAATTAAAATCCAGTTGTGATGATAGGAAATGCTTTTGCTATAGCTGTATGAAATCTAAGGGAGAACTTCTTTGCTCTCTCTCTGCTGTTTTCTACAATGCAACAGTTTTGTGGTTAGGAGGGTTGTAAAACATCAGGTTATAATCTTTACCTAGAAATATGGAAAAATGAAACTATTTACAGACATCCTATAGTATAAAATGGCATATGTATAACTAATCTCAACACGTGTTCCCACAGCCATGCCTACTGAGATAATGTGAATGGATTTGTAGAGAAACAAGGAGCAATTAATATTATTTGTGTCCGCCCATTTAGTTACCACTAAATAAGCAATTTTTTTAACCTCTGACAGATTTACTTCCAATCTTGACATCCAGCTGAGAAAATTCTGCAATCTCAAAGTCTTAAATCCTCATTTTTCAGTTTACTCTACAGATAACACCATCCCAAAGTATAATCTCAAGGGAAATATAAGAATATTAATTTGGTTGTTGCGTTTGTGGCACTGTCATTGGTTTAAATCTTCCTTTATACAAGATACTGAGAAATTTTCTCTTCTAATGCTAGAAAACTCATTTTCTCTTCTAATGTTAGAAAAATCTCCCTGCATCTTGAAATTAGCACATGAGAGGAGGATTCCTTTATGTACCTTATTCTATATGCAGCATAGTATAGAGACAGTTTGTGTTCAGCTGCCCACTGTATATGAGTAGGAAAAAAAGGTAACTTAGATGGAAGTGGCTTTAAGAATCTTTCAGGAATTCCATCCATCCCATGCATGAATATCATAAATAGTGATTATTTTTAATATTTTCAGTTATCATCTTGTCAGAGTTTAGTTCATGATTCTATACATTATTAAATTTGTTGGATTATGAATACTTGAATAATTGAAAGCTGCAGAAGTATTATAAATTATCAGGTTTTGATAATAATCCCCTTTTAAAGATTTTATGGTCTGGTGCTAAAAACTCTGCTGAAATTTGCCTTAAAGAGTAAAGGGACATTTTAAATGTATGTGTATATGTGTGTATGACTGTGTGTGTATCTGTTTAGAAGAAATAAAGATTATTTTCTGCATATATAGACTCCAAGTGTTTTAGACTTTCTGATCATTATGTACATTTTGCATCATTTTAATCACTATTGCATTCAGAAAAATGAACAATGTAGACTAAAGCAGCAATATTAATAACCAGTAATTACAAATAAAAGTCATTTTTCTCTTGCTAATGTTAATATGAATGCATGCCATGTTAAGATTGTAATGCCTTTTTTATCAGAAATGTGCAAGGCAACTAAGACAATATTCCTGATGGGAGTTTGCTGGGCATGTAATAAAAAATGCGTCAACAAATTCACATCACAGTAAGCAATGAGAAAAGCAATGTTAGTTCGTGATAGGGATAGAAAGAGCCAAAGAACATTTGATTCTGATTTCCAGTTTGTAGACTGTAGCACTGTGATGCTGAAGTGAACGTGTTTCTGATTTGTAATTAATTTTAACTTTGCCGAATTCCCTCAACCTCTATAGCTATGTGCCAAACCGAATATTCATTTGTGTCTTTATGATTTCATCTGCAACATCAGTTCTTGACAACTTTAATTTCCCTAATTGTGGTCATTTAAAATCTAGTGAAAGAATGGATTATTTTTCCAAAAATACTTATGTGGAATAATAAGCATGTATTGGAATGAAGATTTCTAAGTTAAGAGACAGGTTGTGATAGCAATTGAATAGGAATAAATAGCATTTTAAAAGATATTTGTGAGGATTGATGAGTTTATGTATCAAAAACATTTAGAATTAATTTTTCAAAAGATGCAAACATAGCAAAACAAAGAACAATGGTTGTAGCTCACAGGCAGAACTTTGGTTTTACATACAGAAAGTCTTGCATTCAAACCCCAGCATTGTCAGACATATAAATGATTCCTTTATGCAAAGTTGAGAGATCCTTTGCCAGTTACTGTAGAGACAATTCTTCATCCGGGGGAATGTCTAAAACACAGCAATATTTAGCATTAGTTTAGCCAAATGAAAATTTCCTTAACATCCTGTGGATCAGATTTTAGAAATAGTTATGAAGTATGAAATAAAAATAAACCATATTGAGCTTACTGCATCTAGCATAGTTTGGTTCTTCCTTTTTATACTGTACAGCTTTATCCTTAAACTAGTTAGACTGGACAATCTTTCAAACAGCAGACTGTCACATGTAAAGTAGGATATATAACCATCCTACCCTTGGAGCCCTAAAATTTGTGAAAGTATTTTTCATTACTCTGATGCATCTATTGCAATGATATTGTTGTCAGATTTCATTATTCTTAGCATTAATATGGGAAACAGTCCTTATGTTTTCATTGTTATAGTTTTGTTGGTTCTCTCTATGGAAGACATCTTTGCATACCAAGGTAATAAAAATCTATGTTCATCTGAGTCTGAACCCACCTGATCCTATGTGCTGTTGAATCATAACAGCTTTCAGATATCTAGTAAAATGTTCCATAAATTGATTATGTTTCTTGTCTCTCCCTCACAGTAGGATACACAATAGTTCAGGAATTATTTGTTTATTTCAAGTAACATAAAAATTTTCTACACAATTGCTGAAACAAAATAAATGCAAAAATAAAATTTATAATTATTGTAAATAGTTAACAATATTATAGGAAGAGAAAAAGTGGAAATAACTCATAGAATGATATTTTAATCTATTACCTTAGTATGTTGAATTAAAAATAATATTAGTCCATTGATATTTCAGGTCCTAAAGCAGGGGTGCCAACTCAATCACGTCACTTGACATATTGTGACATATTGCGATGTTTTTTTTAACTTTTGCAGACCCAGGATCGGTGTGGCATGCATGTGGTATATCCGGCCCTCAGGCCACCAGTTTGACAGGACTGTACTAAACCCAGCTGAATCACTACTTTGGAATGAGGTACTACCATGTGTGGGGTCCATTGGTCCCTATTCCCTCTTTCACCTTAAAAAACATAGTTATGAACCATAATAAATGACTTACATCATATATTAACCAAGCAATAGGGCTTTTTTTAAACAAATCATTACTTAGCACAAAATATGAGCAGAGACCTCATTTCAAAATGTGGGGGCGTCAACTAAAAGATCCTTTTTACAAAATACATTTCATATTTCATTCTGGTTAGAAAGCCTTATCTGTATACAGTTGATGAAGAGCTGAGGTTAAGAGCCATTAGTTTATCTAAGATCAAGTGATAAGTCTATGGCACATGTACTTGAATCCAAAAAACAAATTCACTATCTTGACCAACATTCTACATGACTTTAAGTATAATTATATAATGAAAGAAGTTCTATTCATCAGAGGTGGTACTCAGCAGGTTCTGACCAGTTCTGGAGAACCGGTAGTGGAAATTTTGAGTAGTTCATAGAACGGGCAAATACCACCTCTGACTGGCCCTGCCCCCTCTATACTCTGCTTCCCGAGTGTCTGCACAGGAGAATGGAGTTGGAAAGCAGGTTAGTGGAGTGGAGAGGGAATGGGGATTTTGCAGTATCCTTCCCCTGGAGTAGGGTGGGAATAGAGATTTTAAGGAAGGATAAGTATCCTTCCTCTGCCATGCTCACCAAGCCATGCCCACCAAGCCATGCAATGCCCACCAGGCCACACCCACAGAATCAGTAGTAAAAATTTTTGAATCCCACCACTGCTGCTCATCTATAGTAAACTTCAATGAATGATGGTATATTTTTGACTTCCTTAACTGTAGTTCCTTAACAAACAGCTCTAACTTGTAGTATCTTGTTTGCTTTAAAATGGAATATAGATTAGTCCAAGTGCAAACTGATAAGATTTGGAGAGATGGAGAGGAAGAGGGAGAGAGAGAAAGAGANTCTAATATATAATAAGTAGGTCCTATTTTAAAATCAATGTTCAAAAGGGTTCTTGTAACAAATATATCCTGGTATGCTCATTCAAATTCAACTCTTATTCCTTTAGAAACCTTCTACCTGTTCAAATTATATGTCTATCCATAAATATAAGCAGACCATTTTAATTGCATGGGAGAAAGGAATAGACTGTAAAGGTTGGCCAAATATTCATCTAATGGAAATAGTACTCAACTAGAGAAAAGCTTGGTATAATTTCACAATATTATTTTGAAAATTGAATCAAAATATATTATGTTTACTACTGAAAAAGGATTTATGGAGTGAATATATTAAAAAGTTACTGAGAATATTTACTGCAACTTTTGCATAAAGCTTGTATCTATAAGCTGATCTTTGTGACATAAATATTAGCAGGCTTATTTCCATTTCATCTCTCATACAACCACTGCTGTCCTACAGCAATAACCAGCATCAGAATAGAGCTATTTGCTGCTGTCATAAATAAGAAACGGTGTCAGGGATGTTTTCATTTGACTGAGCAGTAATGGAGTTAATTATACTTCCAGTCTCTTTGTTTTTGATCTGTGTTTCCAAAGTCATCGCAGTGTCCTGAATTCTCCCTGTTCATTTAAACTTTATGGGCTCCCCCCACATATATTGTTTAATTATTTTTGACCATTTTATGCAATAAATTTGGAATTATTATTGATAAAAGTTTATCACTTAATAATAATTGCTAGCATAATAACAGAAATAGAATATTCTGCCCAAAATTATGAGCTTAAATGACAATGATGGTGATATATTATCATCAATGCTGCAGTTTGCCCTAAAGCCAAACCCTCAATTTTCTCATTTCATTTCATGCTCATAGTATATTTTTCTTTTGTGGACCTATTAGAATAGAATGAATATAGCAATTTTTTTGTTTTCCTTGTGATGAGGCTACATGCAGACTTTCACAGAAGTTGACTCATAAAGTTCATGTCCTTTGTTCTCTATGCATGAATGCTTGGAATATAGAAAATCAATGTAGTGAACTTGAACTCTTTGTACAGAAAGGCAAATATGAACCAACTGGTATAACAGTTCTGCAGGATGGTTTACATGAATTGACTAGAAAAAATGAACAACCATACAACCATATGTTCACAAGGAACAGAAACAGTAGAAAGTGAGAAGTTGCAGTACATATTAATCAAAATTCAATTCCTGCTCCAAAATCAAAAGAAGTAAATTTGGAAATGCTATAAATGCTTATCTAGGTTAAAATAAATAGAGATAGAACAAGAAGTACATTTTGAGTGTCTGCTAGATGTTTTAATTTTCTGAATGCTGCCTAGAATCACAGGGCAGTGGGTTGCCTTGAAAATTAATAAATTATGTTTAATGTTTAAATTATTATGTTTGATTCAGTCTTCTCCAATTAGGAGATATGAGCAATTGTGAACGACACAGTGGAAGGAAAAAACTTAAGTTTGAAATTGATAGAGACAAGATCAGATAATCCCTGTTACTTTTAATAACTTAAAGTTTCTAGATGATTTGCATCCCAGAACTTTGACAATGACTGGAAGAGAACAAATGCTGTCAAGTGCTGTCAATGTTTTGCAAAATGTTTTGAATACTGTCAAAAGGGGGTGAAAAGAAGATCTAGCAAGAGAGTGACCAGGTTATGTGCCATTGATATGTGGAAAGATTTTAGAGCAGTCAATAAAGATATTAAACTGTAAGCCCCCTGAAAACACTAAAGTAATTATGGAAATCAGTACGGAATTGTCAAAAAACCACTCTTTTCAAAATAATCTCTTTTTTTTTTTTTGGACTGGTTAATTTTTTTAACAGATTTTGGAAACTCTATACACACAACATACCTTGATTTCAACAAAGCAAAATATCTCACAACTTGTTAATAAATAAGTTAAATATGGGTCAGATAGCATGACAATTTAGTGGATTCATAGTTGGCTCAAAAATGTGCTCTAATAGTGTCAATCAATATTTACTCAACAAACTGATATCAAATGGGTTGCCAATGTGGGTTTTCCCATCAGTATTTTCGGTAATTATTTGAATTAAGAGATAAAGAGAATGTTTTGCAGATAATACAAAATTTGGAGGATATAGCTGCTCATAATACATTGCTAGTGAAGATGAGAGGCATTAGGAACAGAATCTTCAAAATCAGAAAGAGGAAATATCAAGGCCATCACTTTGGGAATTGGTTGAGAAAAATGGCATACTTGCTTGGTTATAATCCTTGGTAATTACCTAGGAATGTTGGACCCCATCTTGAATATCGTGTCTGATTCTGAGAATACTTTTTACAAATGATTTAACAAAAATCGAACAAGTTCAGAGAAGGGCAACAAAAATGATCCAGGCCTAGAAACTAAGATCTTATAATGAATGAAGGATTTAAGGAGCTAAATATATTTTGCCTTCAGGAAAAATATCTAGGTGCCATATTAAATCACTCTTTGAATTCCTGGAAGAATATAATTCAGAGGAAGGTCATATAAGTGGGGGGGGGGGGAANGAAGAATATAATTCAGAGGAAGGTCATATAAGGGGGGGGGGGGGAACCTCAGAACCTGACTTGGTTTTGAAAGTCTTCATGTGTAGGTGCTCTTCATCCTCCATAAATTCTATGTTCTATTAACCTCAGAACTTCAACTGAGTAGCAACTAGGAATATAAAATAATTATCATGGATTTCTCAATAAGTGAATTGTTGGAATCCACTATAATAATTTTGCCATGACCTATACAGGACAAAGAACAGAGCCTACTGTCCATCATCCTCCAGTTAAAATGTCCACTAAATTTGCTTATTAGCCCGCCCCCCCCCCATCCTATATTTAGTTTCTGTACCTTGGCAGAATGTTTATTGAAGTTGGGAACATGGGTGGAAAATTTTTAAGGAATACAAAGGTAGTGGGTAGTACTAGTACATGGTCTCTTTGTCAAGAATTAATGTTTGTCAAAAGAGGCAAAAATGATTGAGTACAAAGGCATACTCCCACCCATATGGGTAAGTCAAGAGAAAATGAAGGTTAGATGCTTCACATTAACAAATGTGACAAAATAAGAAGAGGCAGGATCTAGAATAATTGGGTATTGAATGTATGTGGACTGATTACAAAAATGAGAAGTGCCACTGAAGTCCTTTGGTTATGTCAATAAAATGAATGAGATTGAATGGCAAAACAAATATATGGAGTTAATGGATCAGGAAGAAAAGAAAGATTGAGAAAGTCTTGGTTGGATGAAGTTGATGAGAACCTCAAAAAGAAAGGTGAGAAGTTTAAAGAACCGAAGGCAATATATGAAATAGTATACATGTGTGATGTTAAGTAAGGATAATTTGAAATATACAATACTATGGGAGATGTATAATAAATAGATTTGTGTAAATTAGATTTAGCTATATTTTCTTATTATATGACTTTAATATTTTTGGCTTATAATTTCCTACCTCCTTTCTGTACTTTGAATAATGTTGCTTCATTCAAAATGGAATCATGTGATGAGTATGTATGTATTATACTACTGCCACTAATGATCTTCAATTACTCTCTCAGAACTTTCTCAAAAAAAGAGGTAGAATTCAGTGTGAGTTACAGCTGTTGTTTTTAATGATAGTGGATTTATTCCAGCTTTACCCTTTTTGGGGGAAGGTCAGCTTTGTATGTGTGTGTGTGTGTGTGTGTGTGTGTGTGTGTACATATGTGCAGACACACACATATATGTATTCTTTTCATTCTTCTTGGCCTTTTGCATCAGTGTTGCATACTGAGCTGCAAGTAACTATTTTCAACTTTGTGGAGCATTTGAGCATGAAGAACACATTTCTTGATGTCTTTAGCTACACAATTGGCATGCAGGTGGCCTTGCAGTTATAGAGTACAAAGGGAGGGGGAAGTCTTAAATCTGCTGTTTATTACCCAGGAAGTTCTGATCAAGTTTATGTTTCTAAAGAATTCAACATATCAACTCAACTGAGGAATTAGGAGAAGCTATTGTAAATATGAACCATCAAAGCACCAGCCATTTCAATGAAATGAAGCAAATCAATTGTTTTCCATAAAGGTGCCTTTCATATCTTTTTTCTCAGGCTCTCTATTTCCTTACTAGTTTCAGCATTTTTATATATTCGACAATGGTGTGAACTACACTAACATTAAGTACATGTTTTTTTTCTAAATTATCATTTTAAAGATCACTGATCTCATTAAGACAGTTGGACAATTTAACATAAATGACTGAATTGTGTAGATACTATATATTTTATCTTATAATGTTCTGTATCTCCAGAGTTTTATTTCCTATTGAATTATTTATCTATATCAGTAGGAGGTATAGATCTCATCTGAAAAGCTGAGAATGAATAGAAAGTAATGAAATGAACTCTTATTTAAACAATTTGACTCTTTTTAGCTGGGGCAACTCTTTTAGCGATAAAACCTGATTCTCAGAATCTATGTCAAAGTATAAAGTTACCTTTGTATTACAAATCCAGTGCTAACACACTCAATTGATTTATCCAATTTGAGAATTTAATTTATATGCAAAATGATGCTTCTAAAGTTTCTATAATTTATAATATTGTGCCAAGTTTTGTGTTAGGTCTGTATCATCACAAACCACAAGCATTTGACTGTTGCTTCTTAGATTATACTATTTTATTGTGCTTGGAGAAAATAACTGGGGAATAATGATGGATTCACAGGTCCTTCTTTAGAGTAACTTTTATAATCAGATCACTTTGGACCTTTGGATGGATGTCAAAATGTGGAACATAGGCAGAATTTTGCCAGAATGTTGAGAAGGTCAATGAAACATTGCAAACACTGGAGAAGTGATCTGATTGAAAGGACCAAAAAACAAAATATAGAGTGAGATAATGGGATGTATTCGACTCAAAAGAATAGTGGCCGTCTAAGGTTGAAATACATCACCAACATCACCATTTGAAGGAATTACTGAAAAATGTCTAGAGAGATTTTGGGATGTCACTCTTCTTTCCTTTCTTACCATAACTAGCTTCTTTGCTTCTGGAGACTCAAAACTAAAAATGGCACACTTCTGCAGTGGAGGCAGCCTTTGTACTCTGGCCTTGATTCTGAATATGTATTTATTTATTTGTATCCCACTTTTATTATTTTTTTAATTAACTCAAAGAGATTAACATATTCAAAACACTTTCCCTCTCTTATTTTCTCCACAACAACAAGCCTTTGAGGTGGGTTGGGCTGAGAGAGAGTGACTGGTCCAAGTTCACTCAGCTGGCTTTCATGGCTAAAGTGGGACCAGAGTTCATGGTTCTCTTAGTCTTGAGTCTGATGTCTTAACCACTAGACAAAAATGCCTCCTATGTATGAATTCCTCCTATATATGAATTCCTTCTATGTACGAATTCTGAGCAGTTGTTCAGAAGAACGACTTCCATTCTGGAGAATGGAAGAATCAGGACACAATCAGTTGTTTGACTCTGTCTAAGGTAGGAAGGGGGGAGGGAGAGAGGGAAGGAGGGAGGGAGGGAGGGAGGGAGGAAGGAAGGACTTTTAAGAAGTAAGAACAAAATCAGCTTAGCAAATCAACTATTGTTTTGGCTTCCCTTAATCAAATCACACATTACCGGATGATACATGTTTCAGGTTGGACTCATTCACCATTAATGAATTGCAACATATACTGTGACTATCACTGAGATATCTTTTGAAGTCACCTCCAGTCCTGATTACACAAATATATTTATCCTCCATACACTCCTTGGTATATGGCAGTTCCTTCAATAAATGACAGCATTGCCCATTCAGTATGCTGTTTTAGCCCCAACAGCTCAATTGTAATGTCAGTCATGAGATAAACTGCATGGTCCTGGCATCTGTGCTGTTTCAGAACTGCTCTGGTCACATTAAAGTTCCCATCAGTTTCACACAAGTTTTTTAAAGGAAACTATGAAGCCCCAAATAGTTGGGGCTCAGTTCTTGAAAATATAAGGCCTAAATTTAAAGCCCATGTCCCACCGCACCAACGGATGGAAAGAGAATGTAAAACGGATAAAAAAGCTTGCCATCCGTTGGAAAACGCGATGCATCCGTTGTGTACTCACTGCATACGTGTTTCATATGCTCTAT
>BHFT01062484.1:0-17762 GCA_004320025.1 Laticauda laticaudata | reverse complement strand
CTCCAAACTTGATTGCAGAAAGTACGATTTCAGCAACAGAGTGGTCAATGTCTGGAACTCACTACCTGATTCTGTTGCCACCTGCTCAAACCCCAACTCCTTTACCCTCAAACTAACCTCTATTAACCCCATTCCTAAGAGTTCTGTAAGGGGTGTGCATAAGTGCACCATCGTGCCTACCATCCCTGTCCTATTGTCCCCAATTATTAGTTCTTATTTCTTGGATTTAAAGTTATATTTATTCTTATTTCTATTGTACTGTAAGCTTTTGATAAAATAAATAAATAAAAAATAAATAAGTAGCCCTTCAGCTGTTGAAATGCTACTATCATGTCACCCTTAATCTGTCAGGTCCCACAGATTTCTATAGAGAGACTGTCATTCTGGTGGGAGTGGGGAGCCTTGGGGGGGAATCTCTATTTGGGGTTTCTGTTTCTATTCCTTGCTTTGCCTTGCTGTAACATTTGCGACCTTGGGAAGAGGGGGGAAAGGAATGTGCCTTGAGCCATCTGCCTTATCTCATCACTGGAGAAGAGCGGCAGCATTGCCTTGGGAACCTGCTTACCTTCTCGGCCTGAGTTTCTCGGGATTGCTCAATGATGGACTGGACTTTGGGAGGGGCTCTCGCTGCAATACTTCAATCCAATGTTTTGAGTGGGAAAGCTTAGTTCCTGCTTGCATCTCTTACTATCATAATCTTCTAATAAAAGTTTCCTTTTGAAATGGCTTTTGTTTGAGAAGACTGGCAAGGCAGGACCTTTTTTTCATTAAACTAAACATATTCAATCCTTGCAACCATTCTTCATATGTTTTAGCCTCCAGTCCCTTAGTCGCCTTTGTTGCTCTTCTCTGCATTCTTTCCAGAGTTTCAACATCTTTTTCATACCGTGGCATTCAAAACTGGATGCAATATTCCAAGTGTAGTTGTACTAAGGCATTATAAAGTGGTACTAACACTTAGCATGAACTTGTTTTCCCCCTCTATTAATGCAGCCTAGACTATGTTGGCTTTGTAGAGCTTGACATCAATAAGAACATGACCAAAAAGGGAACAGAATTAATACCAGCTGTCAAACCAATATGTCCTCTTTTCAGCTACAGATCAGCAGAAAATTGATCATAAATGAATTCCTCCCCTCTTGAACTCAGTTGCATTTAATGTAGTTAATGCAGAAACACCAATGGCAATTTTATACTGCTTTAATTCAGTGAAGCACAACCACCTTCAGTCTGCTGCAAATTTGTATTTATAAACACAGTGGTTTTAAAAAATAAAAGACTATTGGGCATAACAACCTCTCTATTGCAAACCTCCAACTCTAGGAATAATTCACTGCAGATTTCTAATTCATATCAAGGAAAGCACTTTAAAATACAGATGGCGATTACTCATGGTCTAATTCTTGTTGTGTTTTACATAAAACATAGAATCATAGGGCTGAAAGGGACTCTGGGGATCCTCTTGCTCAAGGCAAGAGCCTTATACTATCTTGGACAAATGGTTGTCCAATCTCTTAAAACTTCCAGTGACAGAATACTCACAATTCCAGGAGGCAGGCTGTTCCATTGCTTGATTGTTCTCACTATCAAAAAATTGTTCCTTACTTCCAGGTTGGATCACTCTTTGAAAAGTTTCCACCAGTTACTTCCTCTGTGCTGAAAATAAATCAGACTCCTCTTCCAGATCACTTGGGCTTTATATCCCCTCTATAACCCCCAACAACAGGGCTGCCAAAGAGGGAGGACCATTGTTGTCAATATAGATTTTCACTATCAGACTCAGAAAAAGGAAGTTCCCTAAGGTTGCACTGTTAAAGGAGACAATCTTGGACAGAGAGCAGCATTAAATTAACCTTGAATTAATTGTTGGAAATAATTGTATTTCCAACATTTTCATTCACCTTTGTGCAACAAATGTGTTATGAAAGTAATTTTATAACACCTTTGTTGAGCTTTCATCACCATCTGATCCAGTAAAGCATCAAATATGCCATGCCAACCTTGTGCTACTCTTCCCCTTCCCCCCCACATCCCTCAGAAATGCTCAGCTAACAGGCTTTATTTATACCCTGTGATTCTTGACGAATGCATTTTTTTCTTTTTCTTTTTATGAACACTGAGAGCATTTGCACCAAAACAAATTTCTTGTGTGTCCAATTACACTTGGCCAATAAAGAATTCTATTCTATGAATTCCTGTTCCACAATGGACCACAAACTCGACTTGGTATCCTGTCCGGTGATTGTCAGAGTCCCCCTGTTTTGTCACCAAGAATGACCCGCTGGACATTATTCCTTGCTGCCTTTTCCTACACCTTGTTGTACAGGGCTGGGAAACACCTTGGACATGCAGATGCCTTAAGCGATCCTGTGCCTTCCATGGGGGTACTATTGATCGACAATCAACAATTACCTGTCATGGTCGCAGACATTGCAAAAGCCTCATCTAACAATCTTATTCTTTTACAGGTATTAGACTGGATGAGAAGGGGGTGGCCAAAAGCTTCTTTAGATGCCCAATTTCTGCCTTTCAGAGCCAAGCAGAATGACTTATCACCCAGCAAGGCTGCCTGCTATGGGGATGCAGAGTGGTAGTCCCCAGCCACCTGAGACCTAGAATATTGAATAGTTTGTATGAGGGCCATCTGGGATGGCCTGAATGAAAGCTTTAGCCTGGTGGCCAGGCATAGACTCTGACATCACCACAAGGGTTAGAACTTGTCAGGCATGCCAAGTCTCTACAGCTGCCCCACCCGCTGTTGACCATGGTGAATGGGAGTCAGCTAAGTCTCCATGGGCAAGGGTCCATATTGACCTTGCAGGACCTTTCCAGGGCCTCACTTTCCTTGTTCAAGTGGACTCTTATTCTAAGTGGGTGGAGCTGACCCTCATGCATACTACCATGGTCATCAAGGCTTTAGATCGCCTTTTTGCAACCCATGGATTCCTGGACATCCTGATGTCAGACAACGGTCCACAATTTACTGAGGCAAATTTTGAGCTGTTCTTGGCGAGCCGGGGCATAAGACACATGCTTGTCACTTCCTATCACCTGCCTTTAAATGGCCAGTCAGAGAATGTGGTGTGGGCAGCCAAGGAAGTGCTGCGGTGGTTAGAGGGCGAAGACTGGCATTCTAAACTAGCAAAATATTTGTTGATGCAGCATATTACCCCCAGTACAGTTACAAATAATTCCCCAGAGGAGTTGTTAATGGGGTGGAAGCTGAGGAATAACATGGACAGACTCCACCCCAGTTATGCCCCAACCATTCCATTAGATTCATTCAAAGGAATGAGGGTTTTCCAGGTTGGGGATTTGGTATATGCCCGGAATTTCTTGATTAATCCTTTCTGGCTACCAGGTAAGATATTGGCAGTCACAGGCCTGAAATCTTATAAAATAAGTTTGTTGGAGGGCTGAGTATGACATGGACATATAGACCATGTAAGAGGGCATTGGGTTGAGGCCCCGGAGGACACGTCAGATAGCGATCAGGCCAACACATAACAAAGTGAAGAGGCCAACACGCTGAGGTATGAAACAACAATCAACAAGCCACCACGAGAGGCTGACCTACCATTAGAAGTTTCCCTGCCTGAATCTGAACTGGCCATGGAGAAGGGTCCAACCATTCCCCCCGCCAGTGAATGCAAGTCCTGCAAGCGATCCTTCCTAGCCTGCCATACAAGCCAAACTCTGTAGGTTGGGCCGAGCTAGGCAATGCCCTGCCTACCTCAATGACTACTCATGAGCTTGACTGGTGGAGAGGAGTGTTATGTTCGGCAAATTTTGAGCGAAAGCAGAAGACTGTTCCTATTAGCTGAACTGTCTGACAGTGAACGATATAAAAGGGAGATGTCAGACGATGTCAGCTGTTGCCTGCTACCGCCAGCTGATCCAAACAGTTTAGCGGCTACTGCGGCAACCTGTTACTCTACATTAATAAATAGTTAACCTTATTGTCAATTGTGGACATTGTCTTTGCTTTCACAAAAGATGGTGCAGTCCAAAGGACAATGGGGTTGCAACATGCTTGCTTCCTCCTTGCTGAATGCCTCTGCTAGGTCCTGGTATTCTCTAGGGATCTGATGGTTGCCTGGGAATGGTTGGGTGGATTCTCCTCCAGTGGTCAGGCATGGAGGGATTAGGCCCCACCCCATCTTTAGTGTCCAGTAGCCATCCTGCCATGTGATGGATAGGCCCCACTTGTCCAATCACGCCAACCCCAGGATGTCCACCTCTCTCATATTTGGTACCATGATGAAACGGAATCTCTCTGTGTGTCAGCCCATCTCCAGTCTTACAGGGTCTGTGTAGCTGGGCCTCCATTGATTAGCAACCAATTGACCTGCTCAAAGCGTATGGGTTGGGTCATTTTCTTCATTCAGATCCCCAGCTTTAGGATGGTAGGCAGGTTGATTAGGCATCAGGTACAGCCCGTATCAATAATTGCCTTTATTTTTCCCTGGGCCCTGGTCTTTGGCACTGTTATCCTTATTGGTACGGCAAAGGACTGGACAGGTTCACTCATCATTGGGTCGTCTTCACCCTCGTCATTGCTGTCATAGATCATAGGTGTCCCTTTCCCTCAGCTGGGGCTCTGCTGACTTCTGAAGCTTGTTAAGCAAGTCCATCTTTTGCTTCTCCCCAGTGTGAACCTTCCCCTCAGTTGGACAGGGCCAGAGTTTCTCTCTTTCTGGTATGCAGCTGGAAACAAAAATATCTGTTAGCGCAGCAGGCTTCTCAGTCAAGGTTGAGAAGGCTCCACACAGCTCCATTGGCTCCTCAGCATGGGTTAAGGGAGCCTCTTGCAGTTCCACCAGCTCCTCTACTGACCAGATTGGATCCCCCTTTGCAATTTGTGAAGATTCATTAGCTGAGCAGGCACCTCCTTATCTGGGTCCTTATTTATGCCTGAGCTCCCCACTTCTGGTCTGAATTTGCCAGCTTCGGCAGCACTGTCCTCCATTTCATGAACACCTGCTCACCCAGAAGTTGCTCATTTGACCGAGCAAGGGCTTCATTTGGTGAGGGAGGAACCCATTGGTGGTCACATCACCTCGGAAGCTGGGCCTGGGTCTGGGATGAGGCTGGTGACTGGAGAGGAGGGTTGAGGGAGGGAAAAGAGCCCCCACCCCATAGGACCATTTGTCAATTTCTTCCTCGGGTTTCAGTCTGCCTAAGTGTTGCCCCAGACCTCAACAACTGGTCCCAGGGTATCCCACATCCTGGTCAGGCACTGTTACCAGCTGCAGAGAGTGATGCTGGTCAAGTCAGCATTTGGGGGGCAGGCCTCCAGACCGCAGTGCATTGATGGGCAGTAAGAAAAGTGAGTCGGCCCGGGTTGCTGAGGGCAGTTGTGAGAGTGGTCTCCTCTTCAGCCTCGCTTTAGGCTCACCTGCGGCTTTTGGCAATCACAATTTGACCCCTCCAGCCCCCTTGGGAAGTCCCTCAAGTCTTGGTCACTGGCCTCCATAGAGAAAAACTCAAGTGACCCTGATTCACCTGGGTTTGATAGGTTCCATTCTATCTTTCAGGCAGTGATTGTTGGTTCTCAAGGCAATGTTTCCAGTCGGGGTTCCACTGGGCCTTGGAATGAACTGTGGGACCAGACATTCTCCTCTTCTCATCCTGGGACCCTCTTGGTTAATGTCTGGGTGCTGGGCTCAGGCGGCTCGCTTCCGACTCGAGCTCTGTCTGCTGTTGCTTCAACCATCCAGTGGGCTGTTTTAGGGACCTGCAGCTTGTCCAGGCATCCTTCCCCAGCTCTGTCTGCTTTGCTTCCCTTCTCTTCCTCCATTTCTCCATCACTGTCTTTCCTGAGTCTTCTAACTCCCTGGGATGTCCAGGGAGCAGCAGAGGTTCACGACACCGGAAAGTAGCTCTGATTGGAGTGAGGTTTTTGCAGTATTGGCTTAATGTCAGGTTCCAAGAAATGCATTGCAAGAATTCATATAAAAGAACCACACAAACTATTGGAATACCCCAAATTGGGGAAACTATTCGTATAGTTTAGCACAACAAAAGAAGAGAGGTGTGGTGCAATATATTAAAGAAACAATTCAGGCTAAAGAAATTTTAAGAAATTTACAATGATGGAGGAGGGAAGGAACTTCTGATTGTTGAAAATAACACTGAAACCAAAAAACAGATTTTGTAGCTGCAATCTATGCCACCAAATGGGAAAAACAAGAGCAATTCTACAAGAAACTACATAGTATTATAATGACATAGAGTATGATAATCTTTTGCTTTAGGAGACTTCATGCAATAATGACAAAAAAATTAGATTTAAAGTACTAAAATAGGAAGAGAATTAGAAGAATATTACACCAATCTTATTTTAAAATGCCAGAAGACAAATTTAACAGGATATATGAGAGAGAGGAAACCAGGGGAGGGAATCAGTACACATATATCTAAATGACACCAATCCTGATACATATTATATATATATATATATATATATATATATATATTAATATATATATATATATATATATATAATAATATATATATTATATATATAATATATACTATATCACAGTTCCTCTGTTCAAAAATTTGAGGCTGGTCTAGTTCTGATCTGGCTATAAACCTGCGGTCTGTGATTCATTGGACTTGGAGTTTGATTGATTTGGTGTTTCTGCGTTTCTTTGTCTGTTTATTGTGGATTGATTGGCTGCACAACTCTGTTCTTTGTTGGAGGCTTTCATGCAGTTGTTCCGATGTGTGAAAGGACGGTGCTATTCATCAGCAAGCTGGGTTTCCACCTGGGTGCCATGGACGGGGGTATTATGAGATTGGAGGCATCAGAGGGAGGTCGTCTGTGCTCAGGTGTTTGTCTGTTTGTGGTTGGAGATCTTTCTATTTGAGAGTGCAGGCTTCCAAAAATGATTACAGTCTGCTGGAATCATCTCTTTATCATGCCGTTCAGGTCTTTTTTCATCTTATGGCTTCTTGATGATTCTGTGGCTGGGGTTTCTATAATGGCCAGGGTTTAGTGCCCTTGAAGTTGATGTTGTGACTGTGGTTTCATGTTTGACTACGTGAGGAGGTGTGTTCCAGCTTTTTTACTGCATTTTGTGTTCATTGGCGGGTACTATATTTCTTCTATTGTCTGTCCAATGTATGTGCGGGATGAATGACAGGGAACTTTGTATATGCCTTGGTTTCCAGGGTCAATTATTGTCTTTGGGGTTACCTCAGGAGCTGCCTATTTTTTTGTCTGTTTTGAAGGCAGTCTTATGTCATGCCTGTGTAGTATCTTACTGATTTTATCATGTAGTCCTCTTGATGTAGGGCAAGACAAGCTGTCCATAGGGTCTGTTGGTCTTCTAGCGTCTCTGTTTGTCTTGGTGTGTTTTTGTGGAATCAAGCTGGTGATTTTGTTCTTTGTGGAAGCCATGGCTTGTCAATCTTCAGTCAGTGCATAGTTCAGTTTTATATGTGTCTTGTCTGCCAGGCGTTTTGGTTCTGGTAATTAGTGTTTTCGCCACGAATTTAATCTTGCTGAGTGGTGTGGGATTTGGGCGTTACGGTAGCGGTTGGTGTGTTCTTTTGGTATATGGTGTGTCCCCAGGTTTATGGCCATCTGTTCTGGAGATTAGTACATCTAGCGATGGTAGTTGTTGTTTATTTCCGTTTCCATGGTTGAACTTGATTTGGGGTGTGTTGTTGTTTAGGTGTGTTAGGAAAATTGCTAGGATTTTCTTTTCCATGGGGCCAAAATCACAAATGTTCACTCGATGTATCTTAGCCATTAGGTTGGGTTTGTGGGTGGCAATTTAGCAGGGCTCTGGATTCGAATTCTTCATGAACAGGTTTGCAGACGGGTGACAGTGGTGATCCCATAGGGGCTCCTTCAATTTTGCTTGTATTCTTTTCCTTTGTTATATGAAATATGTGTTGGTTAGCAGTGTTTCTTTAGTTCCATTGAGGTTCTTTAGCTGGTGGTATCTTATTTTTGATGATTCCAAGAGTTTCTTTTATCGGCACTTGAGTGAACTAGTGAAACCACGTCGAAATTACAAGCAGATCTTACTTGTTCTACATGTAGATCTTTGTTATTTCTAAGAAGTGTATGAGTTTGGTAACATATGAAGCTGGCGGTTTCAGCATTGGGCTGTAGTTGTTTTGTAAGTATTTAGCTAGGTTCTTGTATGGTGCTCCTATGAGCTGACTATGGGTCTGAGAGGTATGCCTTTCTTTGTGTATTTTTGGGAGGCCGTTAATTTGGGGCATCTAGAAGATGTTTTTCTCTTGGATGATCGTCTGTTGATTTCTTTGCTTATGTGGCTGGTTATAATTTTCTTCTGGTTAATTTTTCCAGATATGTGCTTGGGTCTGTGTTTATAGGTTTGTATGTGGAGTCTTGGAGTAGGTCTGTCAATTTTTCATTAGTCTTTTCTGTCATTACTACTGTTGGCATTTCCTTTGTCTATGCTGGGAGTATTATTATGCTGTTATCATTTTCAGGGTTTGTAACACTGTGAACTTTCAGCTTTTCTTATTGAAAGCCTTCAACACAAGAACAGAGTGCTGCCAGCCAATCAAAGCCACAAACAGACAAAGAAACAGAAACACCAATCAATCAAACTCCAAGTCAATGAACACAGACCCAGGTTTAATAGCCAATCAGAATAGACCAGCCTCAAATTTGAAACAGAGGAACTGTGAGACACACTTCCATACAGGAAGCCTGAGTGATGGCAGATGCAGATTCTGCTGAAACGTTGCATACCAACTTTAACAGAACTACAATGGCTACAACTTTAACAGAACTACAATGACGTGGATAATACCCCCGAAGGAAGCTAAACAGCACAATTGTAAGCTACCCGAGAGCTTAAAAAAAAACAATATATTAGTATATATATATATATATGTATTAATATATATTTATAATATATATATTATATATATATATATATATATAATATATATATTATATATATATATATCATATACACAGCACACACACACACACACACACACACACACACCACACACATATATATATATATATATATATATATATACTATTTGTTTTCTGAGGTTTCGCGGAGTATTTGTATGTGCGATCTCTGGTTATCGGTTTTCTCGCCGCCGTAGAAATTGGAAGTATCTAAGGCAACGTTTCGATGTGAAGTCTCATTCATCATCTTGCAAGGCTTGTATTCTTCAGCTCGTGCTTCTCAGAGAAGCAAGAGCTGAACAGAAACAAGCCTGAAAGATGATGAATGAGATTTCATCGAAACGTTGCCTAGATACTTCCAATTCTAACGCGGAGAAACCCAATAACCAGAGATCCATATATATATTATATAATATATATATATAATATATATATACTGTATATGCTGTTTAGCTTCCCTCGGGTATTATCCCCACGTCATTGTAGTGTTCTGTTAAAGTGTGTAAGCAACGTTCAGCAGAATCTCATCTTGCCATCATCAGGCTTCTGTAGGATGTGGGTCTCACAGCTTCTGGTTTCAAATTCGAGGCTGGTCTATTTCTGACTTGGCTTATGAGTCTTAGGTCTGAGTTTCACTGGACTTGGGTTTGATTGATTGGTGTTTCTGGTTCTTTCTGTCTGTATTGCTGGCTTTGATGGCTGGGCAACACTCTGTTCCTGTGTTGAGGCTTTCAGTGGACTTGGCTTCGTGTGAAAAGGGGAACAAGCTTTTTTTTTGGCTAATCTATTAAAGCTAGGTTTTCACCTGGGTGCCTGTGGGGGGGTGTTGAGTTGGTTTTTCAGGTTAATTTTGTCTGTGGAGTTTCTAAGGGATGGGTTGCTTTTTTTGTCTGTTTTTGAAGCAGTCTTGATGTGATGCCTGTTGTAGTATCTTTAAGCCCATTCACAGTGAACCAACGGGATGCAAAGAGGATGTAAAACAGACAAAAAACCTTGACATCCGTTCGACAACGCGATGTACTCACTTGCCTCTGTTTTGCTTCCCTCTCTATCCCATCGCAGCCATCTGCTCTGTGGATGTTTCATCCGCTTCCAAAAGTTTTTGAGTTGCACAAAACTTTGCGCGGAAAATGTTCCAGTTTCGTCCGTTCTGCAATCCCGCGGACGGCATCCGTTACGATCCACTATATCCACTAGCGTCCGCTACACATCACGGAACTCATCCACCCGGACGCAGGGAGGAAGCGGAACGGATGCAGAACGGACTGCAAGAATGATGCCCATTGCGATGCAGAATGGAAACAAAGCGATTTAAAACGGAAAAAACGTTCAACGAGGGGACTATCCTCGGCATATTAAGGATGCTAGATTGATGCATAGAGGATAGCCAAACGGGACACCTACTGCCTATAAAAAAGGGGGAGGAAACTCGTCTGATCTCTCTTTCAGACAAACTAGCAAGACCATGGCTGCAGACCTCTGCAGCCTTCATCTGATTTCGTTCCTCTTCCACAGCATACCAGTCTTGTCCACCGTAGATGTAACAAAGTCCTTTCAGCAGCCAAACATCGTTTGCAACAGTGCGAAGCCATCTGCAGGCTCATGTGAACTCTATACGGGAAGAAAAGGAGCCACCCAATAAGAGGTCTGGATCCGAAGATGGTCGCCAAAAGAGCCAGAGGGACGACTGTACAAACAAGCGATGGTGAGCTCAGGAACGGAAAGACACTCAGGTGTCCAGAACTTCATGAGGATGCCTCCAGCCATGTTTGATGAAGTTGTGCAGCGCCTGACACCCAGGTTGACCAGGCCAAACACCAGCTTCGGGCCTCAGCCTGAACCTGGCCCTTCAAAGTGGCACTCACTCGCCACCACCTGGCTCAGGGACCGCGACAGGAGCTGCAGTATGCTGAGCGTGCCATCCAACACATCAGCCATTATGGTCAGAGGAAGTGGTGCAGGCATTCATCGAAGAACAAGGAGGGAGCTCTCCAGTGGGCCCCTCCACGTTGAAGAAGGGATGGAAGAAGTTGCAGGCGTGTATCAGAAGTGGAACTACCCCACACTATTGGAGCCATAGAGGCAAGCACCGTGGCCTGCAAACTCCACCCAACTCGGTCATTTTTCAACTCCAAGGGGCTTCTTCACATCGTCCTCTTCGCCAATGAGCGATTGCTGACTACAAGTCATGTAAATCGATGCTTCAGGCAACGGGTCAGCTTCAGATGCCCAGGTACACAAGCCAGTCACTCAAGAGGCAGCTGGAACGCAACATCATCGTGGTTTCCAGTCCAGAACGCCTCCCAACGCACCACAACCAAGATGTTGCCCTACTTCATCGTGGGATGATGCTCTCCTCCCAAACACCATGAAGGCCCTATATTTCCGACTCCTCACCATGAAAGAAGACTTCAACTACAGGCTGTCCAGGCAAGGCGGGGTGGAAGACGCCTTTGGCATCCTGGCCAGACAGGTTTCCAGGTACTCTCACCACCATCAGCATCGCCCACGGAGAGACCGTGGGAGGATCGTGAAGCTTCCTGTATCCTGCACAATCTCATGCGCACCCGCTACCCGGTCTTGCAGAACAGGCTCATGACCTCCAAACAAGGCAATGGACATGGAGGGCCTGGGGAATGGAGCATGGGGAAACCTGATAGACACTGAGTGATGCCAGGCCCCAAAAGAGCCTCACATGAAGCGAAGAAGCAGTTGCTGCAACCTCCTGAGACACTGGTGCCAACTCCCCGCTGGAGCAGTTTGAGTGGCAAGACAGCGATGGTAGAGCTTAATGGATGCTTCCTTCAGCCTTGTTCATCACATGATGAGATTGGGCATGTTAGTGTCTGGCCTACAATGGAACAGGGCATTTAATAAAGATTGTGTTTTATGTTGACATGTGTGGATGATTGTAACATTGTTATCTAAAATAAGGGCATGGTGTGGCACCTGGGAGGGTGGACCAACAGTCCCACTATGCTGCCACTGGAGGTTTATCTATCCCACTGCTATTCTTAACCCATCCCAAGCTTTATTACCCAGTCCCACAGGTATCCTAAACCCATCGCAAGGTATCTTACCCGTTCCACAAGCATTGAAAGGCTTAAACCATTTTCTAAAAGTTTCCACCAAGACTTTATTAAAAAAAAAGAAATGAAGCCAAGGTGTGAATCATAATAGACTTATAACAAGAAGCTATAAAACAAAAGAGTCTCTGGCACTCCTCTTGGTCGCCAGTCTCAGGGGTGAAGTGTCCAGGTGCTTGGACGTGGCTGGTGCTGAGTGCTTGTCTCAGCTCCTCCCAGAGCAGAAGCGCAGAGCCCAGCCAGAAGAGCGAGCCCGTTGTTGCAGAAGCCCCAGCAGACCAGAGTGAGGCCAGGGGGCGGGGAGTAGCCGTTGCACTCGCTGCCAGGCTGGCAGCAGATGGCTGAGGCTTTGCTGTCATCCGCATTGTTGTTGGGGTTTGCTGGCTGGCAGGCAGGCTGGCAGAACCAAGGTGGCAGCCAAGGCTGGCAGGGAGGCTGGCACCAAGGCTGGCAGGAAACCTGGCAGGCCAGGCAGGCACCCAAGGCTGGCAGGGAAGGCTGGCACCAAGGCAGGCCACAGGCGGCTGGGAGGCCAGGCACAGGCTGGCAGGAAGGCTGGCCAGAAGGGCCTGGAAAAGCTGGCAGGAAGGCTGCAAGGGTGGGCAAGGGAGGCAGAGGCTAGGGCGAGGGTAGCTAACCATAACACCGTCTTCTCGTACTACTTTCATTTTTATAGTCTCTCGGTGCCGCCCAGGCTTCGTGACTGTTCTTCAGACACGTCTGTCCCTGAGTTACCCCTCACCACCACCCGATCCCTAGCACCTCGGTCACACGTCAATCCGAAAACGCCACTTATCGTGACACTCGCGAAATGTCCACACCACTGCGTTACCTGAAGACAGCACGTCTTTGCGAAAAATGACCATACAACTCGAGTGACGCGCGTGACGAGAAGCACACGTCCTTGAACAAGTACGGTTTATACTCTGACCCCTTACCGATGTTAGCAGATACCTTACAGCATTCACGATAGAGTAGCGACGACGCACCTATTCCAACCCAGTCCACGTACCTTAATACTTACCTATTAATATCACCTATGCTCACCAACTCCATCCCTCGATAGTAGCAGTAATAACGTGACCCACGTGGATGACATACACAGCCAGCGACGCTAACAAGATCCGAAGCGCCTGCGAAGCCACCCTAGAAATTACATTCCAATTCCATACATCGGCTCATCCATGAGCTGCTCAATAAGAGGCCTGGACGACAGCCGTCATGTGCGCGAGCACTCAGCATGCCGAACAAAATCATAGCAGTAATGCATATCAGACTGAAGCGCAACAAAGCCAACCTCGCCCTCCGCTCTGCGTCAAAGGCGCCCTAGATATCCGACTCACCACGCAGAACGTAAGTGTCTCCAATCACCATGAGAATCCATCCGATTCACTCCCACCAGGATCCATCCATCTCCCATCCTAAGCTACAAAACCGCTGTATAGTGCCAGATACACCCGTAACAAGACACAACTTCCTCACCATAGCTCGCCATCACATCTACCAATAGGAATTCAGTACTCTTCGCTCCGCGGCCCACGCCTACCACCTACCGACTGTCCGGCCTGGTTAGCAGAAAGAGCTGAACCACATAGTTCATCGCGCGCACACATCTCAAGATAGAGTGTTAACTCTCTACATCACTCACTCGAGCACTACGCACATCAACACGACGCACAGGATCGCATAGCTCGCGCCGAGTCGGCAACCCAGTGACCACTCTCCATATCAACACGTCTCAATTTACATCGTCCGTTGACGCGACTCACTGTCGTGTCACATCTTCAAATTCAACATCACTAAAGCGTGTCGATAACATCCAAATGCTCAACCGCTCCTCTAAGCAGTCTCCGAGCTAACAACAATTACTCTACATGAAGTCATGACATACAAGGACTAGTAGCGCCACCGATACATTCTATCTTACAAAAACAGAGGCCATCATCACCCCGTACCTTTTGTTTTTTCGCTGGAGCAGTGCGCGTTCACTTCGTACGGCCCAAATTTAGTGAGCTCATATCCAACAGCGTGTCTACTTTCAATGATTCTCTGCGACACTCAGTCCCGACTCGTAACCTATTTCACATCAGTGGCATATTATTCTCACAGTACACACATGTCTCAGTTCAACACAGTCAGAGCAGCTGCCTCTCGGTCTAGGCGCTAGTAGCACTAACACCGCAAACGAACACCATGATTATAATCTTCCATCCTTACAGCCACACCAACACGCTTCTTCAGTCCACCCGTCAGCCCGCTCCTCAATCCGATCGCGCCCCGATGTGAACACTGACTACGCATGCATGTCCATCAGTATACATCCATCTACTACTTGGCGGTCGCTTCTCACTCGATATCGCTAATCTACAGCACTGGAGGGCTAAACCGTTCCGACATACACACCTGAGTATCCATCGCACTCTCACATCTGCCTTGGCTCCTCGCGCGCTCCTGAGCCGCTACAGACCTGCTTCGAAGCTCCTAACCTTTCAGACAGCGACACCTAGCCTTCCACCGACACGCAGCAATCTCACCAGCATCAGTACACGCTCGATCGGCTCACACCAAACTGCCGTCATCTTCTTCAAAAGCCTGCCAAAATCTTTGGCCCCTACTCCCAAGACATGGCCAGCAGCCCTCATCCCACCGACCTTAACCCCACTGTCACAGAAGCATCGCGGATCTAATGTCGTCGTCTAAGTAGACACCACGTTCCACGTACAAGAACGGTGTACGACATAGTCAAGCCGATTTTGCTTGTCCGCTGTCCCTTTTGCAATCCGTGGCCAGTTGTGACATATTTTACTGATTTATCCGTAAGTACCTCTATGTAGGCAGGACAGCTGTCCATAGGTCTGTTGGTCTCTGAGGTCTCTGTTATGTCTGGTGTGTTTTTGGGATCAGTTGGTGATTTTTGTTTTTTTGGAAGCCATTGGCTGTCAATACTTCAGTCAGGGTGCATTAGTTCGTTCTTTATATGGTAGTGATTTTCTGCCATGAAAACTGCGCAATATACATCGCTCCAAGCGAAATACTTCTGTTCTCATGGGTGGTGGTGGAGTTTGGGCGTAGTAGCGGTTGTGTTGTTTCTTTGGTATATGGTGTGTCCCAGTGTGCCATCTGTTCTTTTGTAGATTAGTACATCTAGGAATGGTATTGTTTTGTTATTTCCGTTTCCATGGTGAACTTGATTTTTGGGTGTGTGTGTTTAAGTGTTTAGGGAATGTTTAGGTGTTCTTTTCCATGGGCCAAATCACCAAATGTGTCATCGATGTTTTTAGCCATAGTTTTGGGTTGTGGTGCGCATTAGCCAGGGCTTGGATTCGAATTCTCCAATGAACAGGTTTGCACCAGGGGACACCCGGTGAAACCTAGTTCCTAATGGATAGCAGCCCTCGTCCTTTCCACACGAAGCCAAGCTGCATGAAAACCCATTCCCAACACAGGAAACCAAAGTGTGCCAGCCAATCAAAGCCACCCCAAAACGACAGAAGAAACAGAAACACCAAATCAATCAAACTCCAAGTCCAAGTAACACCAGGACCTAAACTCATAGCCAATCAGAATAGACAGCCTCGAATTTGAAACAGAAGCTGGCTGAGACCCACATCCATACAGAAGCCTGATGATGGCATATGAGATTCTGCTGAAACGTTGCTACAACTTTAACAGCACTACAATGATGTGGGATATACCCGAGGAAGCTGAACAGACACACACACACACACACATATATATATGTGTTGTGGTGTATGTTATTATTTTATATATATTTGTTTTTAAGCTTTCGCGGGTACTACATGTTGCGTTTGCTTCCCTCGGTATATCCCACGTCATTGTAGGGTTGTTAAGTTGTAGCAACGTTTCAGGCAGAATCTTCATCTGCATTCATCAGGTTCTGTATACGAACTCAATAATGTGAAATGCTTTTTGTGGATTTTAGTTCTGCGTTTAAATAATTCTTCCACATAGACTAGGATCTAAACTCGGACCTGCGGCTTCTAATTCAATGTGCCTTGGATGTATGGATTTCCTGTCTGGCCGCTCACAGAGGGTCAGATTAGGTAATAATACCTCTTTCAAGCCCTTATTCTTCACACGGGTACACCATAGGGTTGCGTGTTGAGTCTCTTACTCTATACTCTTCATGTGCATGACTGCATTCCCACTCAAGCTAGTAACACTATTGCAAATTGCAGATGATTACAACAGTTGGTGGGGCTTATCCGGGGTGGGGATTGAGGTCTGCCTACGAGATGAGGTGGACCAGTTGCTTTTTGTGGTGTGGAGACAATAACTTGGTCCTCAACACAATAAGACAATTCAGCTGATCGTTGGACATAAGAGAACAGATCAGACATCCACCTGCTTATCAATGGAGACCGAGTGGAGCAAGTGGCCAGTTTTAAGTTTCTGGGTGTTACCCAAAAAGGGATCAGACTGGTGCCACATTGCAAGCCTTGGGCAAAAGGGCCCAACAGAATTATACGACCTGAGGGCTTTCTCAGGAAACACCCCTGAATAAAAATGCTTGGTGACCTTCTACCGCTGCACCATAGTGAGCTTTTTAACATACCTATCTCTGTTATGGTTTGCAATTGCACTGGGGCAGATAGGACGCACTCCCAGGGGTGAATGTCATATTGCCTAGAAGAATCATTGGTTGCCCTCTCCCATTTTGATAGAGCTTTCACTCTGCTGTCTTAGAAATTTCAAAACATTTTCAAGATCCATCTCATCCTGGGAACCTTTTTTTGAACTATTACATCTGGCAGACGGGACAGGATAATAAAAACAAGGACAAATAGGGCTGAAAAACGTTTTATCCCGGGGCAGTAGCTTTTTTAATTCTGCTGTATAGTGCAGTGTTGGTGTGGTGTTGGGGGTTTCGGTGAATATGTGAAGGGTGAAGGATGTTTGTTAGTGTTTATTTCATAGTCATAGTCATGAGTGCCACTGAAGATGGGTTTGATTTTGTTGTACGAGATGCAATGACAATAAGTAAGTAACTAAAAAAACACATAAATAACTTCAGGATGCTTTCTTTGGCCATGACGTAATCCTTGGTCAGTGAGCTTGACGCGGCACTGGCCAGAATTCTTCAGTGCAGCTTTGCATACCAGGTTGCATGTGCTTCCCATCCCAGGAGTACATCTGCAGTGTCTCCAGGCCTCTGCCCTTGTCTCTCCATGCTGCCTGCTTTCTCTTGTGCACGATACGTCTGTGCCCTTTCTCCACAGGTACTCGTTCGTCCCTCAGCCATTCCAGCACTCCTCCTCATGGTCTCGGAAATGGAGTACTGTTTCTCTTCCTTCTCTCTTTACCTTGCCTCTTCCTCCTCTCAGGGCTTCAGGCCTTTCAGCAGCAGGGTTTGAGGCCTTGGGCTGCACCACAACAGCAGCAGTAGCAGCAGCACCAGCAGTAGTTCCAGCACAGCAGGAGAAGCACCAGCAGCCAGCAACACCAGCAGCACCAGCAGAGAAGCACCAGCAGCAGCAAAACCGTAGCACAGCAGCAGCAGCAGAAGTACCGCAGCTTCAGAGTCAGCGCCAGTGTGGTGGGATGGTGGTTCTTTCCTTCTTGCCAGGCTGGCAGGATATGCACAGGCTTCCTCTTCTTCCCTGACTATGAACCATGGTGTTATTTCAAGATGTCTCTGGCAGCAGGTCTTCCTCTGAATGGTGATGCTTCGAAGCTGCATCCTTTTATATCCACCAGAGCTGACGCAATTATCCTCCCGCTCGCGCCAGTGAAATTGC
>BHFT01062483.1:25000-41524 GCA_004320025.1 Laticauda laticaudata | reverse complement strand
TATTTATTTATTTTTATTGTCAATTCATTTACAAGATAATCGGTACAAGTTATACATAGTATGAATACATAAATGGGTACAAAAAAGAAAAATAAAAGAAACAATAGGACAAGGACGGAGAGATGAGTAATTCCAACGTCCTTTACAGAGCTTGGATCATCAAAGGGTTTGGACTATTCAGCTTGTATTTATTTTCTGATTTTTTCTCCAATATGTAAGCCAGAGCATTTATTGTTGAATTTGAAGTGCCATTGTTGACCATTCTGATACATAGACCATATCTTTTTGAAGGGTATCATATTGTCGCTGTAGTTTGAACAGCTTTACGATCATCACGACAAAGAACGCCAGTTGCTCTTAATATAATCACAGAAGATTCATTTATTAGAGTATGAAGAGAGTTCGTCCTGAACACTCCTTGGGGGACACCACTGTGCAGGATTTGATAGGTACACTCCAGTTTTGACCATTGTTGTTTGTTTACAGGAATGCTATTCAGATAATACTGTAAGGATTTTAGTCTTAGGAGTAGTTTTGTCGTGTACCACTGAATTCAAAGGCTTTATAGAAGTCTATGTAGCTTGCATCTATTGCTTTGCCTGATCGAATTGTGTAATCCATATGTTTTTCCATGAAACATACATACATACAATACATACATACATACATACATACATACCATTACATAATATGTGCTTTTCAGCTTCCCTTCGGGATTACCCAACGTCATTGTAGTGCTTTTAAAGTTGGAGGCAAACGATTCAGCAGATATCTCATCTGCCATCATGCAGGCTTCTTGTATGGATGTGAGGTCAGGTCTCAACAGCCGTCGTTTTAAATTTGAGAGCTAGGCCTATCCTGATTGGTTGGGAGTCTGGTCTGTGTTTATTGACTTTGAGTTTTTGATTGGTGTTTCTGTTTCTTCTGTCTGTTTTGTGGCTTTGATTGGCTTGGCAACACTCTTTTCCTGTGTGGATACCAAACCAGCTAAACACCTCATGGGAACTAACAGAACCACTGCTTTAAACCAACACATATTCAATACAAAGGGACAAAGATACAAGGCAAATGAAGGAAGCCCCTATGGATCACCACTGTCACCCGCAGTGCAAAACCTGTCATGGAAGAATTGAAATCCCAGAGCCCGGCTAATGCCACCCACAAACCCAAACTATGGCTAAGATAATCGATGACAACAATTTTGTGATTGCCCCATGGAAAAAGAAAAACCTAAACAATTTCCTAACACACCCTAAAACAAACCACACACCCCAGAAAATCAAGTTCGACCCATGGAAACGGAAATAAACCAAAACAACTAGCCATTCACTAGAGTACTAAATCTACAAAAAGAACAGATGCACACTGGACACATCCATATTACCAAAAGCAAAACCCACACACCAAACCGCTACCTCAACGGGCCGCATCCCACCACCACCCAGGCCACAGATTAAATTCCGTGGCGAAAACACTAATTACCAAAAAACCAAAACGGCCTGGGCAGATAAAGAACACATATAAAAGAGAACTAAATGCACCCTGACTAAAGTATTGACAAGCCAAAATGGCTTTTCCAAAAAAACAAAATCACCAACTTGATCCACAAAAACACACCAAGACATAAAAGAGACCTAGAAGATCAACAGACCATGGAACAGCTGTCTTGCCCTACATAAAGAGTACACAGATAAAATCAGTAAGATACTACACAGGCATCACAATCCAGGCTGCCTTCAAAACAGACAAAAAAATAGCAGCATCCTGAGAACCCCAAAGACAAAATGACCTGGAAAACCAAAGGCATGATACGAAATTCCCTGTACAATTCATGCCCGGCCCACATTGATGACCAATATTGGACAGAACCAATAGAAGAATAAAAGTACCCGCCTAAAGTGAACACAAAATGCAGTAAAAAAGCGGGGAACACACCTCCTCACTAGCCCAACACATGAAAACCACAGGTCACAACATCAACTTCAATGCACACTAAAAAACCCAGCCACTATAGAAAAGCCCCAACCACAGAATCATCAGAGAAAGCCAAGAAAGAGATGAAAAAAGACCTGAAAGCATGAATAGTAAAAGAGATGATTCCAGCAGAAAACTTGTTTTTTTTCATTTTTTTTTCATTTGAAAACCTGCACTCTCAAATAGAAAAGAATCTTCCACTCCACAAAACAGGACGAAACACCTGAGCACAAGACAGACCCCCCTCATATGCCTCCAAACTCAAAACACCCCCCACCAGGGCACCCATAAACCTAGCTTTGCTAATGAATATTCAGCCTCCTTTCACACGAAGCCCAGCTGCACTGAAAGCCTCCAACACAAAACAGAGTGTGGCCAGCCAATCCAAAGCCACAAAAACAGACAGAAGAAACCAGAAACACCAATCAATACAAACTCCAAGTCCAGTGAAACACAGACCCAGGCTCCTTAAGCAATCAGAACTGGACAGCCTCGAATTGAAACCAGGAGCTGTGGAAACCCACATCCCATTACAGAAGCCTGATTGGCAGATGGGATTCTGAACTGAAACGTGCTACAACTTGAAAAAGCATACAATGACGTGGATAAATACCCAAAAGGAAGCTAAACAGCACAATATATGTATATATACATCCTAGATTGTTGGAGTCTTGGTCTGTGTTTATGTCTTGAGTGTGTTATGATTGGGTTTTGGTTCTTTTGTCTGTTTTGTGGCTTTGATTGGCTGGCCAACACTGTGTTCCGTGTTGGAGTTTCAGTGCAGCTTGAGCTTCGAGTAAAAAGGACAAGCATCATCATATTAGAAGCTAGCTTTCATCTGGGTGCCTAGGTTGGGGTTGTTGAGCTGAGTATCGGAGTCTGTTTGTCCCAGGTGTTATGCCGTTGGGTGTAGAGATCTTTCTATTTGAGAGTGCAGGCTTCCAATTGATTGGACAGTCATCTGCAATTCATCTCTTCTATTCCATGCTTTCAGTCTTTTTCAATCTCTATGACTTCTCTATGATTCTGTGCTGGGGTTTCTATCGTGGCTTAGGTTTTCTGCCATTCCCGAAGTTGATTTAGGACCTGTGAGCTATTCATGTGCTTGGACTAGTAGGAGGTGGGTTCCAGGCTTTTTACTGCATAACAAATTTGTGTTCATTCCAGGGCGGGTAACTTATTTCTTCTATTGGTCTGTCCAATTATGTGGCTGAGGCATGATGCACAGGACTTCCATATATGCCTTGGTTTCCAGGTTCAATTTTTATCTTGGGGTTTCTAAGGATGGTTGCTATTTTTTTTTCTGTTTTGAAAGCAGTCTTGATGCGATGCCTGTGTAGTATCTTACTTGATTTTTGTCTGGTAGTACCTCTTATGGTAGGGCAAGTACAGCTGTTCCAAGTCTGTTGAATCTTCTACGGTCTCTATTGATGTCTTAGTGTGTTTGTGGATGCAAGCTTGGTGATTTTGTTTTGTGGAAGCCATTGCATCAGTACTTTATCAGGTGCATAGTTCAGTCTTTTATATGTGTCTTGTTTCTCCAGGCATGGGTTTGCAAAAAACTACTCCCCAGCTGAAATCGAGCTTTCATAGTACCAAAAACTCATTACCACTTCTAAGAAATAGATCAAAAATCTACACGTGGAACAAAAAAAATAATGCTTGTAAATTTCGATGGGTTTCACTATCACTCAAGTCCCAATGAAAAGAAACTCTTGAAATCATTCCAAAAAATAAAATAACCAAACCAGCTAAAAACACCTCATGGAACTAACAGAACACTGGCTTAACCAACACATAAATTTCCATATACAAAGGACAAAGATACAATGCAATTGAAGGAAGCCCTATGGGATCACACTTGTCACCCTCATTGCAAACCTCGCTTCATGGAGGATTCAAATCCAGAGCCCTGCTGAATAGCCCACCCACAAGACCCAAAACTATGGTTAATACATCCAATAAACACATCTGTGATTGGCCCCATGGAAAAGAAAACCATAGAACAATTTCCTAACCACACCTAAAACAGCACACACCCCAAAATCACGTTCACCATGGAAACGGAAATAAACAACAACTACCATGTCCTAGATGTACTAATCCACAAAGGACACAGATGGCACACTAACCCACACCGTATACCAGGAAGAAAATTACACACAACCGCTACCTCAGTGCCCAATCCCACCACCCACCCAGCACAGATAAACTCCATGGCCAAAAACAACTAAAGAATAGACCAATAGAAGAAATAAGACCCGCCGGATAACACCAAAAATGCAGTTAAAAAGCTGGGAACCACCACCCCTCAAACTAAGTCCAACAACATGAAAAGCCACAGGTCATAACAATCAAAACTTCAATGGCACCAAAAAAACCCTAGCCACTATAGAAACCCCAGCCACAGAATCATCAGAAGAAGCATAGAGATTGAAAAAAGACCTGAAAAGCAATGAATAGAAGAAGATGATTTGCAGGCAGACGTCAATCAGTTTGGAAGCCTGCACTCTCCAAATAGAAAATCTCCACACACAAGCCAGGCAAAACAACTGGCACAAACAGGACTCCCCCTGATACCTCCAGCTCAAATCACCACCCCAAAACCAGGCACCCAGATGAAGCTAGCTTCCAATAGATGATACCGTCCTTTTTCTCAAGCCAAGCTGCACTGAAGCCTCCAACAACAGAAAAAAAAAAAAACAAAGGTTGCCAGCCAATGCAAAGCCACAAAAACAGAACGAGAGAACCAAGAAAACACCAATCAAACAAAACTCCAAGACCAATAAAACACAGACCAAGAACTCCCAACCAAATCAGATGAAGAAAAAAAACCATTCTGGCACAGCAGTAGGCTTGCCACCAAACTTAAAACAGAAAGCTGTGAAATCTGACTCACAACAAAACACACACAGAAGCCTGACTGATGGCAGAGTGAAATTCTGCCAAACGTTGCTACAACTTTAAAAGCACAACTAGCAGATGGATTGGATTAAACCCGAAAGGAAGACTGGAAACAAGCAGACATGTAAGTAGCCGCGAAAAACTTAAAAAAACAAAATATTATCTAATCTAATCTATATCTTATATCTAGTATCTAATCTATATCTTTATATCTATATCTATATCTATATCTATATCTATATCTATATCATATCATATACTTATATCTATATCTGCTGTCTGTCTGTCTGTCTGTCTGTCTGTCTGTCTGTCTGTCTATCTATCTATCTGTTTGCATAGGTAAGGACCGAACAGAAAAGCAGGATACATGAGTTTGACCTCGTGCTGATCTCCAGACAAGAGAGCAGGAACCCATGAGTTCTTGTGCTGCTTGAGCTATGAAACTGATTGGCTGACCTTGGACCAGTTTCGCTGTCTCAGTCCAACCCACCTCAGCGTTGTTATTGCTGTGTGTGGGGGGAGCATAGGAAGAGGAAGGTGTGTTGCATATGTTTGCTGTCTTAAATTATCTGTAAAAATAATAAAGGCGGGAAATAAACAAACAAACAAATAAATATAAACTGCAATCAGCGTTAATGAAAAGGGTCCATGCTCTTGTTTTTAGTGTTTCACCAATTCAGAAATATATTCAGGTTTCCTGGTCTAATTTCTGATGCTAATGTTGGGGCATATTTTCCACTTGTTGAAAAGTGCATGTTATAAAATTAGGACCAGAATAAATTCTTGATGTAGCAGAGAAGCAGCCAGCGTTAATACACCCTCCCACTGTGTGTGTGTGTGTGTGTGTGTGTGTTTGTGTGTGTGTGTGTGTTTGTGTGTGTGTGTGTGTGNCTGTGTGTGTGTGTGTGTGTGTGTGTGTGTGTGAGAGAGAGAGAGAGAGAGAGAGAGAGAGAGAGTTAGCTGGTATTAACAGCAATGCCAATATTTAGGTTTATATGTCAGAGTCAGTTGAAATGGATGGTTAAGTTGTAGCCTTTTTTATTTGCTAACAGATTGCAAATCAACAGTTACACTACTGGCTTTCAACGTACGGATGGATGTTCTTTTAGTACCTAAAGTGAGGAAACTTCCAGAAACTCTGTAGTGTGTTTTCGTAGAGTTAAACGCCCAGTGCAAAGATGGGTGTGTGTGTGTGTGTGTTACCTTTTAACAAAACCTGCCCATCAGTGTGTGTGTGCTTCACAGTAATCTGAATGCATCCTTCTCTGTCTCGTCTCTCCATTTCCTTTCCTGAAGTCTATTATTTATACGATTAAAAACCCCTGAGGTTTAAAATGGCAGCTGTATTGTCAAATACAATGTGCTTCTCACTCCGGGTGGACAAAAGCCTTTGAGCTGACTTAAGTTTGTACGGCATCCTTCCTTGGATGCCCCGGGTTCAAGCACGTGTCCTGGGAAGCAGTCCTTTCCTCCAGGGGCATCCGACAGGCTCCCTACAGGGCTCTCAGTTGGCATCACCGCTGACAGCTGCTCAGACACGTGTTCCTCTTTATCCAGGCTGGCTGGCTAATCTTCCTCCAGATGCCAGCGAAGATGGGAGACAGGCTTGGCAGCAAATTGCTCTTCCTTGTCCCTTTTGTTTTTATGTTCTCCGTGCTTTGACTAAAGCAGGGGGGTGAATTTTTTTAAAAAGGAGTCTGATGCAAAGAGGCTTCCTTAGCAGGTTCATGAGTGAATGGCCTTTGTCACCAACTAGCTTTTTCGGCATCTTTTTCAGTGTCACAGTTGAAGTTGTTGTTTTTTTCCCACAAAATCTGCTCAAGTTTTCCAGGGACAAGCCCCAATTTATTTATTGTCTTAAAGGTTTGTGCACAGAAAGATTGATATCATCTATCCTGATAGCACAGCTATTCTTGGGGGGAGCCTTCATTTTTGAAGAGTCCAAGCACACAACCCCTTCTATATGTTCAAGGTACAGAGAGAGGTTCACAGAGCTTCGCAAATATCCACACACTGCGAGAGTAAGGAATTGTTTAGCCAGTCCAGTTTTGTTGTACATACATGTGTTTCCTTAAAACAGATTTCTAGTTCTCCAATGACCCAATGCAAGGAGAAAATAATGTCAGCAAATTACATTTTATTACAAATTACATTCTTATCAATAGAAGAAACACATTTATTTATTCATTTACTTACTTACTTACTTATTTACTTACTTACTTATTTCCACCTTTCATTATTTTTATAAGTAACTTGAGGTGTCAAATATTTCTAAGATTCCTCCCTCCCCCTATTTTCCCCACAACAACCCTCTGAGGAAGGTCAGACTGAGAGAGAAGGGTTGGTCTGAAGTTAGCGTTCATGCCTTAAAGTGGAACTACAACTCACAGTTAAGACACAAATTTCTAGCCCCTTGTCTTAACTATGAGACCAAATGGGTCTCCTTCTTGAACTTTTTCTGCATTGAAATAAGGCTGCAAAAGGAGGGACTTTGGTTCATAAAGTGCCAAGGAAGAAAGGAGTTTCCATGGAGCACAAAGCTCAGTCCCAGATGTTTTTCAGCTTATCATGAAATGGAGTCATGACAATCTACCCCATGAAAATATACCATTCCTGGGTCTGGTTCATACTAAAGATTGTTAGCTTTCTGGCCATGGCTGACTTTCCAGACTCTAAAGCCCATGTCACACTGCACCAACGGATGGAAAGAGGATGTAAAATGGAGAGAAACACTTGCCATCCATTTGGTTAACGCGAATTCATCCGTTCTGTACCACTGCCTCCGTTTTTCTTCCTCTCTATCCGTCCAGAATCCGTCGACTGAGGTTCCATCCGCTCAAAAGTTTTGAGCTGCTCAAAACATTCTGAGTGGAAAATGTATCCAACGCGTCCATTCTGCATCCTCAATGCATACGGGGAACATCGGTTCTGCATCCGTCGTCATCCGTTACGCGTCCGCTACATCCGCTAGGCATCCGCTGCGCATCCGCGCAACTCAAATCCACTCCAGCAGAAAAGCGGACACAGGAAGGAAGCGGAACGGACGCGGAACGGATGCGCAGCGTTAGTAGCATGGACGGAGAAAGGATGAAAGCAGATGCAGCTTGCAAAAAAGCATTTAAAATGGAAAAAACGTTCACAGAGGGGACCTATCTTGGATTTAAGGATGTCTAGAGGATGCCTAGAGGATGAAAAGGACACATAGGGGAAAACCTATATTGCCTATAAAAAAGGGGAGCAACTCACCTGGATCTCATTTTCAGACAGCAGCCCTGCGGTGCAGACCTCTGCAGCCTTCATCTGCCTCTTGCTCTTCCACAGCATTCAGTCATTCCACCATGGATCGTAACACAGTCCTTTTGGTAGCCACCATCGTTCTGCAACAGTACGAAGCCATCTACAGGCTCTTTCAACTGTTCACGGAAGAAAAGGAGGCGGCCAAGAAGCGTCTGGGTCCGAAGATGGATCAGGAAAAGAGCAGAGTACAGACTATACACAAGCTGATGGTGGAGCTCAGGAACGAAGACCCTCGTGCATTCCAGAACTTCATGAGGATGCCTCCAGCCATGTTTGACGAAGTTGTGTAGCGGCTGACACCAGGTTGACCAAGCAGAGCACCAACTTCCAGCCCAGCCTGGACCCTGGGCTCAAGGTGGCACTGACTCTGTGCCACCTGGCCTCAGGGACCACCTACAGGAGCATGCAGTACGGCTGGAGGGTGCCACATAACACCATCAGCATTGTGGTCAGAGAAGTGGTGCAGGCCATCATCGAAGAATACCTGGAGGAGCTCCTACAGTGCCCTCCACTGAAGAAGGATGAGAAGAAAGTTGCAGAGCAGTTGGTATAGAAGTGGAACTCCCCCACCGTTGGAGCCATAGATGGCAAGCACGTGGCCTGCAAAGCAACCAAGTCGGGACCACTTATTTCAACTACAAGGGCTTCTTCAGCATCATCCTCTTCGCCATGGTTGATGCTGACTACAATTCATGTACATCGATGCTTCAGCAACAGCTCATCTTCAGATGCCCAGGTATACAACGCCAGTCACCTCAAGGAGGGGCTTGGAACGCAAACCTCATCAACGACACGCAAGATTGTGCCCTATTTCATCGTGGACGATGACGCTTCTCCCTCAGAACCTACCTCATGAAGCCCTACACCTCCAGACTCCTTCCCGTGAAGAGAGGATCTTCAACACAGGCTGTCCAGGGCAAGGCAAGTGGTGGAGAACGCCTTTGGCAATCTGGCCAACAGGTTCCAGGTACTTCAGCACCATGCAGCATCGCCCACAGACTGTGATGAGGATCGTGGAAGCTTGCTGCATCCTGCACAATCTCATGCGCACCCGCCACCCAGTCTTGCAGAACAGGCTCATGGACCTCCAACAAGGCAATGGGGACATGGAGCCTGGTGAATGGAGGCAAGGGCGAAACCTGTAGACACTAAGGATTGCAAGGCCCCAACAGAGCTTCACGTGAAGGAAGAAGCAGCACAACCTCTGCAGACAGAGAGCTGGAGCAGTGGAGTGGCAAGACAGGATGATAGATGATTAAGGATGCTCCTTCAGCCTGTCTCATCACACTGATGAGATTGGGCCATGTATGTTGGGTGGGCTACAATGAACAGGGCATTTAATAAAGAGTTGTGTTTATGTTGACATGTGTGGATCAATGAATAAATTGTTACTGATAATAAAGGGCCATATGTGTGGCAGCTGGGAGGTGGACCATACAGTCCCACTATGCTTGCACTGGAGGTTTATCAATCCACAGCTATTTTAACCCATCCCAAAGGTATCCCTGCCCATCCCCAAGCTATCTTAACCCATCCCAAAGGTATCCCTGACCATCCCAAGCTATCTGAAACCCATCCCAAAGGTATCCCTGCCCATCCCACAGCTATCTTAACCACCCCAAAGGTATCCCTGCCCATCCACAGCTATCTTAACCCATCCCAAAGGTATCCCTACACATCCCACAGCTATTACCCATCCCACAAGTATCCCTGACCATCCCACTTGCTATCTTAACCCATCCCACAGCTATTACCCACCACAGATATCCCTGCCCATCCCACTGCTATCCTTACCCATCCCACAAGCATGCAAAGGCTTAAAACATTTCTAAAAGTTTCCACCAAGACTTTATTTACAAAAATAAATGAAGCAAGTGGGTAAGCAAAGATAATCTTTATTAATAGTAAGCTGTTAAAAGAAAAAATGACCCAAGTCAAGTATCCAAATAAAGTCTACAGGTAGCCGCCCAGCTTCTGGCACTCTTGTCTGTCACTCAGAGGTGTGCCCAGTCTCAGGGGTGAAGGGTCCAGGTGCTGTGGAGGTGGCTGCTGCTGGAGTGCTGGTCTGAAGCGCCACTGGGGTGCCTGGCCCCAAGAGGACAACAGGGAATGGTGTGTGAGGAAGCTCTCAGACAGCTGACCTCAGCCCCGTGATGTTGAGAAGCTCCTTCCTCCTATGCCATGGGTGTCAGCCCTATGTACGAGGACAGATGTACTGAGGCCGGGCTTGGCTGTGGGGTGGAGGAAGGAGGAGTGTAGTGGGGCTGTCTGGTCTGCAGCTGGGTGAGGACTGGCGTGGGTTGCATCTGTGGTGTGGGGGCATTGGTGGCGTGGGTGGCATCAGTTGTCATGGGTGGCATCGGTGGCATCAGTGGAACCGGTGGCAAGGGTGTCATCCAATGACTCTGTACCTGGCCTGGGAAGGGCTGCTGCCTGTGCTGCTGGACCTCCTGGTAGCCATAGCCCTGGTAGGAGGTGAGGGCCTGTGGAAAGCCTTGGAATGGGAAGGAGATCACCTGGGTGGAGGACCAGACCTGGACTGGGTGGGAGCAGGTTCATCTGGATCTGGAGGGTTGTGAAGCAGATTGGTGATCCTGTCCTTCACCACCTGGTACTGGGGTTCCGCCATGTCCATGAGGGTCTGGTTCACATAGGTGAGGAAGGGCTTGCGGTTGGAGGATGAGGAGTCGGTGTGTACCAGCTGAGAGAGGATATCTATGCTGGTCCTGATGGTGTCTCTTATCTCCAGCAGGAAGTGTGGCTCTGTCCCTCCTGGCTGGCTCTCTGCCTTTCTGTGGAGGTGGAGCTGGCGGGGATGCGGGTTGGACTGTGCTGGAAGTGCCGTCTCCTTCTCCCACTGTGCCAGGGGTCCTCCACGTGCTCTGCCATGTTTAGAACAGCTGTCAGCAGGTTCTCCGTCATGGCACGCTCCAGAGACACCTGCCTGGAGACAGGAGCTGACTCTCGGCCGGAAGAGGACTGGCTCTCAGCAGGCTGCCTAGAGAGAGGGTTGTGAGAGGGGCTGCTCCTCGGTGGCAGATCTCACCTTCCAAGATGCTGCACTTGGCCATGACGTAGGTCTCTCTGTCCCTCAGTTGACCGCAGCCTGGCCAGATTTCTTGCAGGTGCAGCTTCCCGTACCAGGTGTGCATGTTTTTCCACCAGCCGAGGAGCACCTCCGAAGTGTAGCCCAGCTCTCTGCCTTCTCTCTCCAAGCAGCCTGCTTCCTTTTGGTGTCCCTATAGAGCCTGTGTCCCTTCCACCATAGATACTCATTCTCTCTCAGCCACTCCAGCACCTCATCCTCATGTTCCTCTCGATGTTGTATTGCCTCCTCTCCCATTCTCGCATCTGCCTCTTCCTCCCTTTGGCAGGACCACATGGGCCCTCATCAGAGGGGCTTTCAGGTTGTAGGGGCTGCTCCTCCACACCACCACCAGCAGCAGCACCAGCATGACCAGCAGCAGCACAGCAGCACCAGCAGCACCAGCAGCACCAGGATCAGCAGCAGCAGAGTAAGCACCAGCAGAAGCACCACCACCAGAAGAAGCATCAGCAGAGAAGCACGAGCAGAAGCACCACCGCCATAAGCATCATCATCAGCTCCTCTAGAAGCAGAATCAGCAGAAGCCCCCCCCCCCCAGAAGAGCGAGCCCGTGCTGCAGAAGCCCCAGCAGAAGCAGAGTGAGGGCCAGGGGTGGGAGGGTGGCCCTGTCCCTCTTGCAGGGCTGGCAGCAGAGGCTGAGGCTTTCTCTTCTTCCCCATGGTTGTGGGGTTTCTGGCTGGCAGGCAGGCTAGCAGAACAGGCTGGCAGGTAGGCATGCAGGTAGGCTGGCAGGCAGGCTGGCAGGCAGGCAGGCGCAAGGCTGGCAGCAGACTGGCAGGCAGGCAGGCAGGCTGCAGGCAGTTGATGGGTCTGGAAGCAGGTCTTTCCTCTGAATGTTGACCTGCTTGGGAGCTGCTTCCCTTTATCCGTGGGGCTGACGCAAATGCATCCTCCCCGCATGTGCAGTGAACGCTAGGTATCTGCTAGGCTTCCGCGTAGGGCCTTCTTGCTGGCTTCCGCTCTGCATCCGCTTCATCCACTAGGCTTCCGCTCTGCATCCTTCATCCGCTCTTTCCGTTCTGCGTCCGCTTTGCTGCGCTTCCCGGAAGCCTTGCGGATGTGCCATCCGCTCTCATCCTCTTCCATCCGCTAGGCTTCCATGGAGCATCCGCTTTCCATCCGCCCTACGTCCTTCCCGTCCGTTCCTTTCCGTGGTCCGCTCTGGTTATGCAAATTTTGCCCCTTTGAGAGCGGATAACAATGGATGGAACATTTTTCTCGTCCGCTGTGTCCTTTTTATAAACGTTTTGCATCCGTCGGCCAGTGTGACAGGGCCTTAAGCTGCAGAGGTTTTCTTGTGGTACTTAAATAATTCTTTTACATCATTTTGTCCTGGAATAACTTTCACCAAATTCAATGGATTCAGTAGCCAGGCATCAGACTGCACAGTCAGTCATTTTTCATGGTTTGAGTGTCGTGATTTCTGAATAAAAGACATAAACAAAGAGCAGAAGTAATAGAAGCCATGTTAATGTGATGACACAAATTACATAAGTATACCCAGAATAAAGAAGAGGCCCCAAAAACTCAGATTCATGTCATTTCTGCAATGATGCCATCACATTCTTGACATCACTTGCCCCACCCCTGATAAGGAGATTTCTGTTAAATAATGTGTGCTACTTCTTACTGTCAATTTCTTTAATAAATCTTAGGATAACTAGTTAACAACTGTGGAAAATAATTCAATTTGCCTTCTTTTTTTTTCATTTTGTCATGTGGCCACATGTTTTGTATGATGCCACCATCTAGCTAAGATTCACAATTTGTGGGCATGTCACAGACCTCTGATTTTTTGTTACCTCAAACTAACAGTGCTTTCCTCCTACAGCAGGGGGTCTTCAAACTTGACAGCTTTAAGACTTGTGGACTTCAACTCCCAGAATTCCTCCTCCAGTCATGTTAGCTCAGGAATTCTGGGAGTTGAAGTCCACAAGTCTTAAAACTGTCAAGTTTGAAGACCTTTGTCATACAATGTTGACAACATGGTTTCCCAACCTTGGCAAATTTAAGACTTGTGGAAAACATATCTGACTGGGGAATTCTGGAAGTTGAAATCCACAAGTTAAAATTATCAAGGTTGGGAAACCCTGATATACAACTTGCATGCGCATGCAGAGGATTGACGAGACGGAGTTAACAAGCAATTATTCCCTTTCCTTCCTTATCTCTCTCTGTCTGCCTAATGGTACATCAGAATTTGCTCTCTCCTAATGTGATATTGACTTACCTCATTTCAGGAACAGCAAAAAAGGAATTTGTCTCTGGAGCTCTAGAGAACTACAGAGAAGCTTATATTCCAATGCTGGCAATTTGATTCTGCTATATGAGACATCTTGCTACCAATATATTAACTCCAACTTTGGCATGTTTGATCATCACTCTCTCCTTAATGAAACTTGATAATGAAGAGAAGGATAAACAGATACTCCAGTTTTCTTGTAATGCAGAGCTGTTATCAAATCGCCATTATCAAAGCTTTTCTAGTGTGTTAAGATTAGCTTTTCTTCCCTGCCTTTTCACAATGTGTGCAAAGAGAATTAAAAATTAAAATGAATCCCATTGAATACCATTCTGGTTTTTTTTAGGGGAGGGGAAAACAGCTGTGAAGCAGAGGCGTGTGGGGTGGGGGTGGGGGGCAGCATCAGTGATCGAGAATTCTGACATTGGGTCCCTGGCCAGAAACTTGAAGCAACAAACGAAAGAGCTCAGATGTCAACATTTGAGGAAGATGAAACATTTCATTTAACGCAAATGATGAAATTACATTGATGGAGTGGCAGGGTATATACATCATTCTAAAGAAGAAGAGAAGTCACTCTCGACATTATGGTGCACAAACTGAGGCCATTGGGCATTTTGTTGGTCCCTGGGCCCCTTCTAAAGTTGCCACCAGATTGTCGGCTTCGATATGACAGAGAGTGGAAAAAGCTATTTGTTAGAGGAGTAAATGTGAGAACGGGTTTCAAAACAATGCAGGTGACATTTTTATTGTTATGCCCTTTAAAATATTTTGAAGGTCTCTCCTTAAAATTATTCCTAGGTGGCAGTTCATTTAATGTTAATTGCCTTGCAAATGGACATCCAGGTTCAATCTTTTGACCTGGTTTGTCTTACTTTTGGTAATGTGATGCCCAGAATGCCATTGGCAGGCTATGGTGGCCTTGGCCCAAGATGAACATTGGAAACTGCCTTTAAGCAAGGCTGGCTACTGTCCAACAGACTTGTACTGTCAAATCTAACTGGCAGTAGCTCACAAAGACCTCAGATTTATATCCTCCCATCAAATGTTATTGAAAGTAGTGATGCCAGGACTGTACTGGGGGACTGTCTGCTTGAAAAGCAGCTGTTCCACATAGATCCTATGGCCCAACCTGCAGGCACAATCCACTGAAGGTGTGCTGGATAATAGAAGCATGGGCAGATCAGCCTTGCCAGAGGTTTAATACTGGGTGGCAGCCTGGATTAAGGTTATCTTCATTTGGTATCTACCAAGGAGACTGCTTCACTCCAGGATTAGATAGATAGAAAGCAGCAAGAGCTGTGAGCTAGAGAAAGCCAGCAGAATTTCATTTGCTGGAGCCCTGGAAATATCTCACCACTGGCACCATAGGTACCCAGTCTATTTCCTTTGTCACACTCCCTACATTTTCTCCACTACAAAGCATATGTGAGGGGCAGCAGTGGGATCATCCCTGGTTCAGTGACCATGCATGTGTGCATGTGCACCTAATGCGCGCACACCTAATACGTGCCAACCAGCTTTCCCCATACCAGCTGAGGCCTGCAGCACCAATCAGCTGAGAGGAGAAAGAAGAGAAAAGCACCAGAGTTGGTGGGAGGGCTGATCTTGTGCTTTTCTCTTCTTTCTCCTCTCAGCTGATTTGGAGAATTTTTTCCCTCTGCTCAGCTGATCATGGGAGGCTTGGTTTAACTACCAGTTCAGGTGAACCTGTCTGAACCAGTAGCATACCACCACTGGAAAGGGGGGTTAATGCCCTGTTCTGTCTGCTGTGGTAGCCATGTAGTTTTGCAGTTTCTTAGCAGAGGTTTTGGATCTGCAGGTTGCACTTTTTTTTCAGAAATTGCTGACCCAAAGCTTCAGGGAAAATTTTCCAGCCAAAGAGTTGCTGGTTAAGCCTCCAGCATCTTCAATTAAAGGCTGGCCAGGTGGTGAGTAAGAAGGAAGACCAAGATTAGACCAAGGTGACCCAATCCATTCTGAGTTAGGGACTGCATGGTTTGTTTATTTGTTTGTTTTCAATTTCATGCTGGCAGCTCCCAATGTAAGAGGGCTTCAAAACTAAATTTGATTTCATTTATATATGAATCAAATTATCCAGTGCCAAAAAATGCAGAACATGTGATTCCATGCAAGTATTTAATTATTTATCCCTTGTGCCTCATATTCCAAATTATAAAACGATGAACATTTTTGGAGAGGCTGTGGAAGCCATACAAAACATCTCTGTGGCCTTAGATGGCACCTCCTGTTAGTTTCTACAACTGGTCTGACGGTCCAAGGCACTTTTCCTATGTCTCCCAATATCTGTGGAGAAATCTCTTCCAATGTGTTATAAGTAATTTCATGTTTTTGAGGGGAACCTTCCAACTAAGTTCCAAAACATTTCTTTGATTCCCTCTGCATTTGATCGAAATGGTTCAAGCCAATGATTATCACCAACCATTTAAATCTCCAGAAAAATTCAGAAGTATGGAGATAAAGTTAGGATCCTTAATTAAATTCCCAGCCGGTAATGAATCTCAAACAGTCCCTTGAGATAAGCACCCACCTTTTTTCCTGTGAAGTGCTGCCAATAACAGAAGTGTCAAATGAACTAGAAAAAAAACCAACCAAAGTACAAAGAGCTTCAAGAATGAATCTGAACCAAATGAACGACTTTGCTTCCTGCAGAGATTTTGTCATCTTTGCCTGTCCTTCATACCTTATGGGAAGGGCAATCACCTCCTAGCCTTACTCCTGAGTCGCCCCTTTTGTTTCAGTTGCTCTCACCTTCTAGCAGCTCTGCGCATATGCGCACTGGGAACAGGGTCCCCTGGGTCCTCTGCCTCGCTGCCACCAGACTCTGGAGGCTCTGGAGGGAGCACCCCACTCCCAGATGGTCCTGGCCCCATCTCTGCATCAGATGCAGGACACTCATCCGAGTCCTCTCCAGACTCCCTGACTGGTCCCCATTCTTCCCCACCGTCTGATTCTGCTGCCGTCTGCATCGGCTGCCAGT
>BHFT01062483.1:0-20000 GCA_004320025.1 Laticauda laticaudata | reverse complement strand
CTGAATCAGCCCCCAACCTCTGCATAACTCTTTATTTGTTTGAAAACATACCAGTGACAGTTTCCTCAGTTTGGCTACAAGGAACAGAAAGTAAACATGTGAAAACTGTACTCCGGGAATAGTCAACTTGCAGTCATCCAAATGCTGATTTATGACTCCTAACATCCCTATTAGCCCAGCCAATGGTGAAGGATGCTGTAATCCACCCACACCTGTAGTCAGCCACAATGCTTGTGATGAGACTATGGATATGTAGCTGATGAAGCAACCTAAAAAGGCCTACCTTTGTGAGAATACATTAGAGATGGGGAACTTGTGGCACTCCAAGTACCTTTCAACTACAACACCCAGCTTCCCTCCCCGGTAGCCAGGGAGTTTACAGTCTCAAAGCTGATTAAGACTGTAAATGTAGTAATTGAGTCATCTGTGGAGGACAATAGACTCTCCATTCTTGCAAGAGAAATAGCTACATATAGAACATGAGATGTGTTAATGTTTTACTGAAATGGGATAGTGGAGAATGGAAACTAGCTGCATCTTAAGAAGATTTATTTTGCAGCGATAATAGAAAACATTTCTGGTTAATGACTTTTTATTATCTCATGAATGATATATTTCTCTTTGATCCCATAATATTGTCTTTGAATATTGTCTTTGATTCAAGACAAGTTTCCCAAAGTTTGCCACCCTTAGGGAAACCATGAGAATTTTCCCTGCTTTGCTTGGTTCAGAAATGGATGAAACCCATGATCTAATGCAGGGGTATCAAACTCACATCATCATGGCATCATCACATGATGTGTTGGGCAGTGGCGCATTTCAAAAATTGTTACCACCAGTTCGGTGGGTATAGCTTGGTGGGCGCACTTTGCATGCATGCATGCCAAACACACACTTTGCGCAGGCACAGAGGCGTTTTGATTCCCCTCCTGCAATCCTGCACTCTCCCTGTTGTTTCAGCAGCTACCATATGGCAATTGCTGTGCCCCGCAAAGCAGCTGCATTTCAAAAGCAGGACATAAAGGTTAGTATGGAAGCCCAGGAAAGTGGGTGGGCCCAACACAGAGCATTGGAGAGAACCAGTTCCGTCTTCACTGCTCATCACCGCTACCGGCTCAGCGAACCTGTAGAATACCACCACTGGTATTGGACTTTCCCCCCTTCACTAAGTTGGGTGTACACATGGCCAGCATGTGATGCATCTGGGCCAAAGGCTGCGAGTTTGACATCCCTGATCTAATGAGCTTATCCCTCTTGGTAGGCATTTGTTTAACTAGTTGAGAGATGCCTGTTGGTTTACATTTTAGGTGCTCAACTGCTGGCTCAGTTATACCAATGAAGTGTAAGCAGTGATTAGACCAAGATAAAGATATTGTCTGTAGTGCAAACATAGATAACAGCATATTGAAAACCTCTAAAGATAATCAAGACAACGTTGAAGAATCCTTGATTAGTTTTTAAGTTAAATATACAATCGGCTGGCAATGTGGCAGTTTTCCATGTAAGAGATGAAATGGTTCTCTGGGTTCCATCCAGGGGTGGGATACTACCAGTTTGGCCTGGTTCAGCCAAACTGGTAGCTCAGAAGATCATCTGAGAGCATGTTGGTTTGCTCTGATGATCAGCTGCTGGGCCCACCTGCCCGCCCCGGCTCCATACTGACCTTTATTTCCTGCTTTTGATGCTCAGCTGCATTGCACGACATAGGGGATTGTCGTGCATCAGCTGTTGAAGACAAAGGGAGAGTACAGGAGTGCAGGAGAAGGTCAGTAGGAAAGCCTGTGTGCACACACAAAGCACGCGCAAAGCACACCCACCAAGCCACGCCCACCGAACCAGTGGTAAAACAATTTGAATCCCGCCACTGGTTCCATCTTGCATATGTTTACTATAAAAGAACTCCTCCTCTGCTCAGTGGTCTGTACACCAGGGTAAATGATAACTAGTTCACAGCATGTGTCATCTTTTAATTTGGTAAAAGATTTCAAGCAGGGACGTTGCCTCATGGATTCAGCTGACTTTTATACTTGAGCCTTATCCAACCGAGGTTGGATAAAATAACCAAAGTTGAGTGAAAACATACATATCTAAGACCAAAATATCTAAGACCAAAATATGTTTCAGGGGGAAATAGACATCACACTTCTGAAATTGCTGATCCCAGCAGCTATATCAGCTTGTGAAATGATAACAAGAAATAACTTAACATGAGTGGAGAAATAGCAACTAGATAAGTGTTTTGTATTGCATTTTCCTGGTAGAAAGATATAGTCAGGCTGACTTCGAACAGAAACATCCAAAAGGGAGCCATGAACAAGTTCACCTGTAGAGCTTTTACATTCTCTGCTATTATGGCAGGAATCTGCAATACCCACAACCCTATGAACTCACTGGGTTTACTTCTAGGTTGGCTCATCTTAGATTGTACAATGAGCAGCCAAATAATAGTAGTTCTTCCAGCTAGTCTTGGAAAAGTATGACCGTTATTTTATAGAACTGAAAGCTCATCGGAGGATAGGAGTTTATACTCTTTAAAGTAGGTGCACGCAATGATTTCAGGACTTAGAGATAAAATGGGACAACATTGTCAGAAGTAGGTGTAGCCAGGGCAAGAATTAAATTTGACTTAAAATAATAATTAACAAAAGTTAATATGATCACTCATTGTGTAATTAATTAATAACTCCTAAGGTTACATCACAAATTACCATTGGGTGGCACCTCTTGGTGGGGTTCTTATGAGGAGACCAATGGGTACTATGGATAGTACAGCCCAAGATAAATAATATCTATCTATCTATCTATCTATCTATCTATCTATCTATCTATCTATCTATCTATCTATCTATCTATCATCATCATCTTTTAATGACCCCATAATCCCTTGGGGGTGGAATCTGGACAAATGAATGTATTTAGCAGACTGTTTAATGGCTGGATGCCCTTCATTTTGTCAATGCGGAGTTTTGTTCAGCAGATATATTTTCATTGTGCCCAGAGAGAGAAATATCTGCCTCTACCTAGGATTGAATTCACATCCTCCTGATTGTGCGGCAAGAGAGTTGAAATGAAGCTTCCAGTCAGCATGTCAAAATTACCCATTTCTTGTTCTAGTATCAATTTGTAGCAAGGAAATAACCTGACTGTTGAGAATAAAGGAAACTCCCCCAAACCCAACCAAAGGTCAATTCAGTGACCAATCAGGATTACAGATGTGACCACATGACATGAACTACATTTCCCAAGAGGCATTGACTACATTTACCATGAGGCATTCCCTTAAGGAACAGCTCCCAATTCCCAATTAATTATACACTATCTGACCAGCACATTCCCCACCTGGAATTATAAATTCTACTACCAATGGACCATAAATTATAAATTCTACTACCAGTAGTTATAGTTAGGTCCCAGACGGACACAAAATGTATGCATAAAGGACACAGCGGATGAGCAAAATTTCAGGGGTGGCTCCATCTGTTATCATCCGCTCCAAAAAGTGGCAAAAATTTGCATAAACAGAAGGGAAAAGAACAGAAAAGAATGGACATGGGTAGTATGTAGCAGGGATGTTAAACAGATGTTCATAGGAAGCCTAGCGGATGAAAGCGGATGGAAGCGGATGACACCTCCGAAGGGGTTCCGGGGGAGATTGCAAAGCGGACACATAGTGGATGAAGCAGATGCATCACGGACGCCTATAGGAAACAAAGGGATACATCCGCGCGAGTGTATATCAGATGCAAAGCGTTCACTGCGCATGCGGGAGTATGAATTGCATCAGCTCCACGGATATAAAAGGATGCAGCACACACACAGTCAGCATACAGGGGAAAGACGTGCTGCCACATATATCTTGCAGGAACACCATGGTTCGTCAGTCAGGCAAGAAGAGGAAGCCCGTGCTTACTCGTTCAAGCCCTGGCAAGGTGAAGAAGGCCAGAACCAGCATCCCACCCCCTGGCACTGACTCTGAACCTCCTGCTGCTACTGCTGCTACTGCTGCTGCTGCTGTGGGGACCAGCCCCAAGGCCCTCAAGCCCCTCAAAGCCCTGCTGCTGAAGGCCCTGCTGCTCAACTGGGCGCTACCTGCTGCTTCACAGCCCTTGAAGGCTTGTTGCTCAAGCCCCTGAAGGCCCTGCTGCTCAAACTCCTGAAGGTCCTTCTGAACCCCTGCCAGGGAGGAAGAGGCAAGGGAAGGAGAAGGAGAGAGGAAACAGTACACCGTTTCCGAGGAGCATGAGGATGAGGTGCTGGAATGGCTGAGGAGAGACGAGTACCTCTGGAGAAAGGGCCACAGACTCTATCGTGACACCAAGAGAAGCAGGCAGCTTGGAGAGACAAGGCAGAAAGCCTGCGGTACACACTGCAGAAGTACACTTTGGATGGTGGAAGCACATGCACACCTGTATGGCAAGCTACACCTCAAGAAATCCGGGCAGGCCACTGTCAAGCTCACTGACTGGGAGATGTACGTCATGGCCAAGTGCAGTTTCCTGGAGGGTGAGATCTGCCACCGAGGAGCAGCCCCTCTGAGACTCCTCTCTCTCAGACAGCCCACAGACAGCCAGTCCTCTTCCAGCCAGGAGCCAGCTTCCCTATCCAGGCAGGTGTCTTCAGAGGGCCCACAGCAGAGACCCCCCGACAGCTGCACTCCCATGCCAGCAGACTTGGAGGATCCCGCGGAGGATGACGCCCTGCTGTCACAAATGGAGGAAGAAGCAGCAGCCACCGAGGCCAACCCACCCCACCCTCAACCCCAGCTCCAGAGGATGCAGGCAGAGAGGCAAAACGGAGGGCCAAAACCAGTGTGCTGTTGGAGATCAGGGACACAATGAAGGCCCAGCTGAAAACTGCTCCTACCAAGTCAGGGCTGCTCCTCCACCCCAGGCAATGTCACAGCCCTTCCACGGCTTTCCACAGCCCTCACCTACAAGGCTACGACTACCAGGACTTCCCACAGCAGAAGCAGAACTTCCCAGTCCAGGCCCAGGTTCACAGCCACCTCCACAGTCCCTGCCCACTTAACAGCTGAGACCATGGACATGACTCAGAGTGACTGCGAATGGTGTCAGAGACTGAGTTGTTTACTTGTTAAGTTTTATCTTTGCTTAAGACAATTTACTTGGTTCATTTTGCATATTTAATACAGTCATAAAGTTTACCTAAGCAAGTTTATCTTTGCTTAAGACACTTAAGACACTTTATGTGGTTCATTTTGCTGATTTAATAAAGTCATAAAGTTTACCTTAGAAAGTTAATAAAGGTTATCTTTGCTTAAGACACTTAGTTTACTTGGTTCATTTTTTTTACTTAATAAAGTGTTGGTGAAAACTTTGAAAAAATGGTTAAGCCTTTGCATGCTTGTGGGATAGATAAGGATAGTTGTGGGATAGATAAACCTCCAGTGCAACCATAGTGGGACTGTATGGTCCACCATCCCAGCAATCCAGATGATTTTCTCCCCTTTTTAATAGAAAATATCGGTTGTCCGCTAGGTGTCCTTCTACATACTCTAGGCATACTCCAGACATTCCTAAATATACGAGATACATCCCAGATACAAACATTTTGTCCGTTTTGAATACTTATATACGAGATGCATACGCTTACATCCTTTCTATTTTCCGTGCTACCAACGCTGTGTAGACGTTCCGTGTACCTTTTGTTTCTCCCTCTTTCCATTTTCAGCTGCAGCGGATGGTGAGTTGAGGGGATGGCCAGAGGATGCAGAAATGATACAGCGGATGTTTACAAATTGATAACAGACATAGAACGTTTGTTGCCCATATATGTCGTGGTTGTACATCGTACGCGGCGGAAAGTTCATCCGCTCACAAAGTTTTGTGCAGCTCAAAACTTCTTGCGTGGATGAAATCACAGTGGACAGATGCTCGACGGATAGAGCATATGAAACACGTATGCAATGAGTACACAATGGATGCATCGCATTTTCCAATGGATGGCAAGCTTTTTTTTAACATTTTACATCCTCTTTGCATCCATAAGTGCAGTGGGACAGGGCCTTAACTATCAATTGACTATATACTGTCTGACCAGCACACTGACTCCATCCAAATATAAAGTTCTGAATCTCGTTATTATTTTTGGATTCCATTCCACCCTCCCAACTCATTATTCTGGAGAAGATGGTGCCTTCTTAATCAGCAATGCTTGTTTTACTATAAAAGGAAGTAGACTGTTCTATCTTTGCTTCCATCTAGGCAAGTACAGGAAAGCCAAACAGCCAAATTTGATGCCATTCAAAGTTCAGGTACTGGCCAAAATCAGGAATGGGTAGTTCACAACCTATGACCACAATTTGGATCAGAATTTCTGTCTTTAAGCAAATACAGTCATAAAGTATAACATCAAGTGATTGCATCACTTAGCAATGGTAATTCTAGCACTCACCATTGCCATCATTAAACAAATTCCAAGCCATCCCAAGCCAAGTTTGGTCCTTCTCTGCCTTTAATAAGTTAAGGAACTGCCTCCAATTCCTCCCCTGGCTATCTCCTCCCACCATCTCTGCCCTATGCTCAAAGTACCCTGTTCAAAAGATATTTTTAAAAATGTAATCCAAGTCATATTCTTAATTTTAAAGAATATGACTTTAATTTTAATTTGTAGTCCAAGTCATATTCTTAATTTTAAGAATATGCTAATTATTCTACCAATCTTTGACTATGGATGAAGAGGGAGTTCCAGAGGTTCTGTCTCAGATATAGATATCATATGGCTCATTGTTGGTAAATAATCTTCCCATCCACTCAAGATCTCTTAGTTATAAGTCAATTTGTGGAGTGATTGCCATTTTGCACAGTAGAAAGGCCAATCTTTCACCACTAGAAGAACCCTCTCCACCTACAGAGATGAACAACCTTCAATTTCCTTACATGTGGGACACCTTTATAGTTTAGTTTAGTTCACTTTATTGTCATTGCACTATCAAACACCATCTTCAGGGCACATCATGACCATGACCATGAAAATAAACACAAACACACATCCTTCACACATTGAACCGAAAATTCCCAACACTACACCAACACTGCACTATACATCAGAATTCAAAAGAGCTGCTACCCTGGGATAGAAGCTGTTTTTCATCCTATTTGTCCTTGTTTTTATTATTCTGTATAGTCTGCCAGATGGTAATAGTTCAAAAAAAGGGTTCCCAGGATGAGATGGATCTTTGAGAATGTTTTGAACTTTCTTAAGGCAGCGGGAGCTATAAAGCTCTTCCAAAGAGGGGAGAGGGCAACCAATCATCTTCTGGGCAATGACATTAACCCTCTGGAGTGCTTTCCTATCTGCCACTGTGCAATTGGCAAACCATACAGAGGTGCATTATGTTAAAATGTTCTCCATGGTGCAGCAGTAGAAGGTCAGCAGCAGTTTTTCATTCAGTTGTTGTTTTCTGAGAAATCTCAGATAGTATAATCTCTGCTGGGCCCTTTTGACCAGGGCTGCAATGTAGGCACCCCAGGTCAGGTCCTCTTTTAGGGTAATATCCAAAAAGCATAAAATTGGCCATTTGCTCCACTCGGTCTCCATTGATAAGTGAGGGCTGGATATCTGATCTGTTCCTTCTATAATCCACTATAAGCTCCTTGGTCTTATTGTTGTTGAGGACCAAGTTATTGTCTCCACACCACGAAAGCAATCAGTCCACTTCATCTCGGTAGGCAGACTCATCCCCCCCCTCTCAGAGATAAGTCCCACAACTTTGTATCATCTGAAAATTTAGCAATAGTATTAGTATTATAGATGAAATCCAAGCTTGAGGATACATAAATGAGGCGGTGATTTAGATTTGACCCCCATCTCATCAACTGCAGAAGATTTAATAGAGGTTGGAGTCAACTGGTTTTCTGAGCCAGGCAGCAAACAGGTGACAACAAGTATGAGTGAGACAGACATGTAGGCCTCATGGTGATAACACCCATGCTGCAAGGGTTATACCAACCTTCCATATACTGTATATTGGACTACAGGTCTCAGAACAGCCAGCCAGTTGGGAATTCTAAGAGTAGCAATACAAATGTTTGAGGTTAAGGTTAAGGAAGGTTGGTCTATATCAGATGTAATTCTATGGCAATTCCCCAAAGAATAGGTGCCCTAGTTTGTACTATGGTGGTATAAGACAGGGGTCTTCAAACTTAACAGCTTTAAGACTTGTGGACTTCAACTCCCAGATTACCTCCTCCAGTCAACTTAGGGTTAGGGTTAGGATCAGGAATTCTGGGAGTTAAAGTCCACAAGTCTTAAACTTGCCAAGTTTGAAGACCCTTGGTGTAAGAGAGGGGGAGCTACTGTGGGGGAGCTAATGTAATGGACTTCAGAGGAGCAACAGCTTCTCAGGAAGGAGGGGGCAGCAGTTTTTTCAGAAAGAGGAGGGGGCAATCCAGTCCAGAAGAAGGAGGGAGATGGAGGAAGAGAATGAGACACAACCTAGAATCTCCATTAGCATGACACCAATAAAGGTTTAGTCTGGCAAGATTCCGTCCATTGTGTATAAGCAAATAAAGAACTGAACTCTGCCTGGATCCTTGTACATCATTCTTGGCCCAAGCCTGACAGATGAAGATTGCAATGCTAATCCAGTCATCCGTGTGTTGACTGGATTAGCATGGAATTTAGGAATTTAGGGCTTAGTTTATAAAAGCAACCTTCACTTCTCACCTTATATCCAGTGTCCTTCCCCTTTTGGTTTCTCTACATCAGGGCATCAGCCCTCCAAATTTAGCATTGTTTTTTGGGAGATCACCCCACTGCTCAAGCAGGGGAAGAAGAACTTGCATCTCACAAAGTTGATTGGGCAAAGGCATCCCAGCCATTGCAGTTTTTCTCCTTCTCCTGCGTCCCAAGTGGCAGGCTGGCGCCTGAGATCCCAGCTCTTCCAAGCATCTCTCTAGGCTATGTACCAACCCTTCCTTAATGATCCTTATGCTTACTAAGCTGCCTCCATAACTAGCCCTCTCCATGGTTCCCTGGCTGCCTCCTTTTGCTATTTTCAGCTTTTCACAGAATGTGCTTGGCTCTCTCAATGCTTCCAGCTGTGGCAATTAAACCGCTGTACTTGCAATCTAGTCTGAGTGCTGTTGACCTTTTGGAAGATCAACATATGGCATATCCGACTGCAAAACAAAAAACAAAAATCTGGCCAAGTCACCCAAAATTCACCCAGGTTTTCTTAAAAAAAAAAAAAAAAGAATAGAACAACATTACATAAAATATTGAAAGAATCCCAGCAAACCATATCAGCTCAAGACGGAATCAGAAACCTGCAGAGAGCAGTTAGCAATCAAGTTAGTGGGAAAAAATGCCGAGCAATTTGGTGTAATGAAAGAAAAGCAAAGAAAGCTTGGCCTGCTTGCTGTAAGCAAGCAAGGATACTAAATTCAGGGGATAAATTATGCATTACAAATGACCCCCCAAAGGTTTGAGAGTTTCTAATGTGATATTGCAAGACTTGGGATGTTTTCTTGATGCCTCGAGACCAGCCTTTGAAATGGGAGACTGTAGCTTGCAAGCCTAGGAAGGCATCTTTGAAGGGCCTGCCAGAATCCTTAAGGTGGGGAGACATGAGGTGATCTTTTGGTTGGCAAGGGCTAAATCCCCTTGTGAGCTATCTCCAGAGGGCTGAAAGTCAGGCAGGGATGGAGCTTAAGCAAACATTAATCAGCTGAGATCTAGAAGATCTGGAGTCACCCATTTGCTTTCTTTAGGAGAACAGCCTCCCTGCTCCCTCCCTTCCTCCCCATTTTTACTCAACAAGTAAGGACAGGTTGTTCATGCCAAGCATCTGAATTAATGCTACTCCTAAACAACCTTACTGTTTTTCATATGTTATCTTACCTCTGCAAAAGGGGCGCTCTGGGTTTTCTACCTTACTTTTGGGGCACTTGATCATTTCTTATAAATTTCACCTTATGGTTTTACTTTCATGCCACATGCCCAGAGGTGGGATGCTACTGGTTCTGTCCCCAGCTCTATAGAACCGGTAGCTCTGAAGAGCAGCAGACACCAAACCGGTTCTGTGTCTGCTGCTGTTTGTCCCCCCCACCTGCCTGGGCTCTTAACTGTTCTTTATTTCCTGCTTTTTCAACCTCAGCTGCTTTGCGTAGCACAGCTGAGGTTGAAAAAGCAGGAAAAAAAGTGGCTTTTCAAATGCTGCACACCCATGCACGGTACTTTTCAGCTGTCCGGGCGGCACAGCTTAAGGATTTTTACATGTGAGCATAGCACGCATCAGGCGTGTGTGCACGCTACGCGTGCATGTGCATGTAAAACATAGTTATCAAAACAGTAGTTAAACCAGTTGAATCCCACCCTTGCACATGCCGCATCTTTCCATTACTCCAAGGCCTTTCTGTCTGTCCAGGTCACTCAAACTAAGGAAGATCTGACCGAGAGCCTCCCTTTTGAGTTTCATGGGAAGCCTGCGAAGCTACTTGTCAGGCGGAGCTCCATTCAAAATCCAGGAAAGAAATACTTAGACTCTTTAGTTTAGAGAAAAGATATCTTTTACTGAAAGTGAAGTGGTAGCAACCAAAGAATTCTGAATCTGAGAAATTAGGCGCGCAATTCACATATAGAAAGTGATGGATATGTTCCCACCCCCAATAGTTCAAATGACACTTCCAATTAGAAGTTGTGGACATGATCATGTGGGCATCTTCAGGTGATGATGAGGCCTCTGTCCGTTGACCTTGGCATATTTTGATAAGGGGTTGCAGTTGCGCAGAGAGAGAAGAAAGCTAAGCGAGAAATAGAAACCTAACTCTAGCTTATGCTCCCCCCTCCCATTTATACAATAGATGAATGTAACACCTCCAGCTCACTTCCCCAGCTTATTCCTATCTCCCCTCTTTCCCCCCTCCCGTTACGTATGGCAGTCGAAAAGATGCAAAGCAATAGCAGAAGATCTTGAAGGCTGACACTACTGGAAAGCAGATTATTCAGTGCAAGATGAGATATTTGCACTTGGCTGTTGTGGTTAAATCAGTGTAAGAACCTAAAACTCTCAATAGAATTGGGGGGAGAGGAATTCTCTCTCTTTCAAAGAAATGTTGAAAGCCATGTTCTTTTCATCAGATTGAATGAGAAAGGGCTGGCATAGTATTAATCTAAACTGATAATTTCAGTGGATCTTTCAGATAAATCCAGGAGTTGCATACATCCATTTTTAAGGTTTATGGCAACAATGCACTTAAAAATCAGAATAGAGCTGGAAGGGATGTTGGAGGTCTTCTAGTCCAACCTGATACTTAAGCAGGAAATTCTATACCATTTCAGACAGATAGCTGTTCAGCATTTTCTTAAAAACTTCCCGTGATTAGAATAGAATAGAACAGAACAGAACAGAATAACAGAATTGGAAAGAAACTTGGAGATCTTCTAGTCCAACTCCCTACTTCAGCAGGAGACCCCACACCACTTCAGACCAATGGTTGTCCATTCTCTTCTTAAAAACTTCCAGTGTTGGAGCATTCACAGCTTCTGGAGGCCAGTTGTTCCACTGATTAATTGTCTTAACTGTCAGGAAATTTCTCCTTAGTTCTAGGTTGCTTCTCTCCTTGATTAGTTTCCATGCATTGCTTCTTCTACCCTCAGGTGCTTTGGAGAATGAAGCACCCAAAACTTCTGAAGGCAAGCCATTTATTGTCATGATGATGATCAGTTAACTGAAAGAGTCATTATGTTTCTTCACTGTTTATTCCTTGCATCATTATCAAAGTGTTTAAGCATCTTAAGAATTAGATAAGCAAAGAAAAAAACCAACTGGGGGAAAATGTTATATTATACCAGGAAATGTTTCCTATGGTTGTATTCAATCCAAATTCTATCATCATCATCATCATCATCATCATCATCTATTATTATTATTATTATTATTATTATTATTATTATTATTATTATTATTATTATTATTGTTGTTGTTGTTATTGTTATTATTGTTTTGTATTATTATGGTTGTTGTTATGTTGTTGTTGTGTTGTTCTGTTTTGTTGTTATGTGTTATTATTTTAGTGTGAGATTCACAGCCTTGACTGCGTGTGTATGCTTCTCAACAGCTCTAATCCTATATCTATATGGACCTAGAATCTGTCAGGTAGCATCGGAAGATATATAGCTGTTCCATAGTAAGGGTGTTTTTTGAAAACAATCAGGTATTTCAATGTCTGATGAATTCAGGATTTCCAAAGATAGCAAGGCAGCCTTTTAAGTATTGCTCCAAGTGGGCTCCAATTACAATTGGGTAACACACAAATTTCTTTTCCAAAGTCACTCAACTTCATTTGAAAGCCCACACTACTTTGTGATTTTTTCTACTGTGTGTCTACAATTTCGTGCTTCACCAGTATTGCAATGTCAAATGAACTAAATTTCTTCTCAACTATGTTATTCAAGCATTTGTGGGCCAAATGCCTATCTGATGAATCCTAAAGTCCCAAAATATCTAACTTTTTTCATTTTCCAGAACCTTCCTCAACCTGATATTCCCAGTAGTTTTACTATATTATATATTATTATTATTATTATTATTATTATTATTATTATTATTATTATTATTATTATTATTATTATTAAAAACAACTGTATACACAGCAAACAAGATAATTATGCTGGATTTCATATTACAAATCACTAGTCGAACACTTTCCAAGTGTTTAGGAATGTGTGCTGTATCGGCGGATTATGCGAGCAAATCCCAGGAAGGTGGCCTTGTACAGCTGACCAATGGTGATTTTCTCAGCACCAATTGTTTTCAAGTGCTTGCCTAGGTCTTTAGGCACAGCATCCAGTGTGCCGAGTACCACTGGAATCACCTGCACTGGTTTATGCCAGAGTCTTGGCAGTTTGATTCTCAAGTCCTGATATCTGGTGATTTTTTCAAGTTGTTTCTCATCAATTCTGCTGTCATCAGGTATGGCAATGTTGACGATCCACACTTTTTTCTTCTCTACAATTGTGATATCCGGGGTGTTGTGTTCAAAAACTTTATCAGTCTGTATTTGGAAGTCCCACAGTAGTGATAAAGTTTTGGAACACAACACCTCAGATATCACTATAATGATGATGATGATGATTTAAATTTATATGTTGCCCATCTTGCTGTTCAAGTAAACTTTGGGTGGCTGATGGTTTTCAGACAGAAACTTTCTGTCTCTCTGTCCCCACCCCACCCATCTCATACCATAGCACCTATTTGCTTGCCTTTGGGGGTCCATTCCATAACACTGCTCAAAAGAACCAGGAGAAGTGAAAAAGGATTCTTTCAGTCTCATTCTTGTGGCATTGGGAAGAAGACAGCTGGTGGAGTCCAAGCAGGGGTGGGATTCAAAATTTTTAACAATCAGTTCTGTGGGCATGGCTGAGGTGGTGGGCGTGGCTTGGTGATCATGTGACTGGGTAGATATGGTTTAGTAGTCATGTTATTGGCTGGGTGTGGCCAATGCAATATCACTCATATCGAGGCACGCATCTCCTCACCTGGCCTCTCATGACTGTGGGATTGCTGCAACAGTCGTAAGTATGAAAAATGGTTGTAAGTCATTTTTTTCAGTGCCATTATAACTTTGAGTGGTCACTCCACACAAGCAAAGTACCAGCAAGGGAGGGGAAAAAACACTCCAGAGACGTTCCTGAGACAGGAAGTCTCGTCCTGCCAAGAATGTAATAAGGGTTAACGGAGAGGCAGTTTCTATAAGCAACACCAGAATGTTTCTTTCCTGCCTTCCTGACAGGATTAGGCCAGTAATTTCTTCTAACAACTGATTCTCCGAACTGCTTAGAATCTTAACAACCGGTTCTAGAGAATAGGTGCGAACTGGTAGAATCCCACCCTTGAGTCCAAGGACACAACCAACATGAAGGAGCTGATCCCTGCTAATAAGTACATAACCACAGCAAGAAGCAACTCAGCACTCTATGCTGAATTCTTGATTCTATGTGGAGATGCCCCTTAAAGAAGATTCAGCCAAGCTTTAGTTGCAATGCTTTCAATTTCTATTGCTGACCTTATATCTTTCAAAAAATTATCCAGAGACGCATCATTTCAAAATTAGCCATCCATAACAAGAATTTTCTCCCACCTAATTTGAGAAACTTTTCCCATCCTATCTGAAGCAAGGGCCTACATCTCATACAAAGGCACCTCTCCCACCCTCAATACTTGATTTATTAAAGCTTGTTGCTAGTTGGGCCACTACTTCATTCCCAACTGTAGAAATTGGCTTTTATGCTTCCAAATTAGTTCTAATGAATCATCTCAATGTACTTTGTAACGTTACTCAGGCTTTCTTTGTTTCTGTCTTCCACATGAAGAGGTTTCTGCTGACAGCTAGGAACTTCCCTGAGGCTACTTACTGAACTCATGGCTAAGCATTTACATCTGGAGATAGAGTGCCACAGAGCTCCATTCACTGAACAAAGCACTATTGCTATGGGCTGGAAGCCAAAAAAATTAAATATCTCCTTAGGAATGGGCACCCCCATCACTTTCTTGCACCTCCTCAGAGGCCATCAACCCAATATCTTTGAAATAAACTTGGGACTGGTTGTAACAATCTAACAAAAGTCACAATTTATTAAACATCCATTGGGTCATGGAAAGCCTGGATACCTGATAGTAAAGCACCAAGTGGGTAGTTGGCATGGCCAGAACATAAAAATAGGAAAAGCCAGAGAAGTCAAAGATCCCCTTTGTTTGGCTTGGGATATGAATATTTCTTCCTATTTACTAAGAGGTCTCAATGATTTTTCATTCAAGGTCATCTTTTTGAAGTAGGAACAAAGCTGTAGCAAGTTTTTTTTAGATATCAGGCTGTCTACATCCCAAATCCTTCTACAGAGTATCGTAATAGTGACTTTGCAGAGTGAGATGGGGGCAGCATATGAATTTAATAAATAAATGTTTCATTGATACAAATGTACTTTATTATAGTAATCAGCTATTCATACTTTACTGGTTTGACTTTCCAGGAAATAGCACTTTTCCCCCTACATCATACATACATGAAACAAGAGTTCTGTTCTGATAATTATTGTTTTTATTTTATACATATTTGTTATTAGATTTTTTTAGCCTGCTTTCATTTTTACAGTATTTTAGATTTGTTTATGTATGCATTTATGTGTATGTGTGTGTGTATCTTGGAAAACATACCTCTGCCTATTTTCCCACAACAACAACCCTATGAGGTGGACTGGATTAAAAAATGCCCCACGGTCACCCAATGGTTTTTCTGCATTGGGGAGGTCTGGAAGTTAACATTTCCTGGTTTTTAGGTCAGCGCCTTCACCACTACACCAAACTGGCTTTCCTATTCTGTTGGAGCTGGATTGAAAAAAGTTAGCTTAGATTTTTAAATCGGTACCATACTTAAATTTTCAGAGGGACCTGAAACTTTCAAGATTGGAGAATTAAACAATAGAATGCCCGCTCAAAATAACTGATGCAGTTTGTAGTATTTATATGTGGATTTTATGCTGTAAAAAGAAGAAAAGACAATCAACAGTTCCAAAAAAACCTGCAAGTTAAAGGCGACCCACCTCTTAAATTGATATATCATGTTAGAAAAAGAAATGTAAAAGCTGGCATATTCAATTTAAAATTAAATACAGAGTTTGAATTTCAGACGGCGAAGCTAAAAAGATCAAAGGAAACTCTCTACAGTTCTTTCGAATTTGATATTATGCTTCTCAGGAGATCATTTATTCCCATAATTTAGTTTGACTTATTTTGGCTTCAGTTCCATTAAAAGTAGGTAGCAAGGAGAGAGACTCTCTTTACTTAAATTTTTAACTTCAACCTGTCAGTGAAAAAGGAGAAAAGTGTCTGAAAGAGGATGATCTACAGAGCTGCTAATAGCTTTCAAATCTTTTGACTTTTTGAGCCTGATAGGGGGAGGCTGTCCCCTACCCTGGCATGATTGTATTTTAACCCTTATGGTCATTATTCGCTTGAAATAGGCACCTTTATTGAAGCACAGCCTTCCCATTTGCCCTTGAATGTATGCTGTGCATTCTATGGCATCCACTGTAAGTGCTCCCTCGCCAGCAATAATGTTGCTTAGGTAGCCATAATTATGAAGGAAAGCCTGCCATGTTTCCTTTGAAGTAATTAGAGGCAAATACAGAAGTTGCTGGAGATGCAAGACAAGTGAGTTTCCAAAAGTTCACACCACAATTAAAACAGGCTCCCTATCATGAGCTGTGAGGAGGAGAGTTTTCTTGCATTGGGCTCAGATAAATCCTGACCATCTGTCTCAATAGCTTTTGATCAAAATATTAATTCAATCTCCTAGGTATGCTAATGTTGAGCTACTACTCATGGAGCTTGGATAATTCCCACTTAGGTAAATCCATATGACCATTGTTCTTTTAACATGTTCTATCCCCATTTTCTTCTGTTGTGGACAAAATCTTTGCTACCATTTGATTGGAAGATCCTAACTATTCTGAGATTATTTGTTCACTGGTATGGGATTTGTATTCCAGGAAGGGGGAAAAACTGGTTGGTTAAGATTAGCAAAAGCACTATCACTTATACTTATATACTTATACTTATATACTTATATTTATATACTGCTTCATAGTACTTTACAGCACACTCTAAGAAGTTTACAGAGTCATCATATCAGTGGTGAGATTCAATTTTTTTTACTACCAGTTCCATAGGCATGGCTTGGTGGGCATGGCAGGGGTAGGATTCTGTAAAATCTCCAGTCAGAGGTGGTATTTGCTATTCCTCTACCAGTTCTCCAGAACTGGTCAGAACTTGCTAAATACCACCTCTGCATTATATTCATCTTCTTTTAACGATCCCACAATCCCTTGCGGGGTGGACTCTAAGCAAATGAATGGAGCTAGTTTTAATGGCCAGTTGCCCTTCCTGTTGCCAATGCAGAGTTTTATTCAGCAGATATATTCTTATTATGCCCAGAGAGAGAAATATCTGTCTCTGCCTAGGATCAAACTCACAGTCTCCTGATTGTGAGGTGAGAGCTCCACCTCTAGGCCAACGTACCACTCCACAGAGTCAGCATATTGCCTCAACAATCGGGGTCCTCATTTTACTGTGCTTGGAAAGGTGGAAGGCTGAATTAACCCTAAGCCTGTCATGATCGACTTCCTGACGTTCAGGCAGAGTTAGCCTGCAATACTGCATTCCAACTACTGCACCACCAGATTGCTGATATTTTAGTGATTAAACAGTTACTTGTGGTCCTGTATATTCCTTACAAGATTTTAAGGAAGTACATACAGAGGTCTCTGCTTTCTAAAGTTGCACCTGATGTGTCAAAAATATATTTTATAGATTTCAGTAGAACTGTTTGCCTTCAGCTAAGCAGCCTAAGCACTTTTCATTAATCTTAGCCGTAGAGTAGAAGATTTCAGACTAAGGAACAAATGCTTCCAAAATTCTCCTTATGGTGGCTTTAGGTGACAAGTGAAAAAAGATACCTTCTACCCAGAGAAAAAAAAATGAGATGCTCCAATAATAATATGAGACAACAATATGTATGGTATGCCTGCCTCCCCCACCACCAAAATCATTTTTATAAAATCTCTTCTTGATTGGGTATAACTCTCCAAACCCTTACACCTGCCTAAATGAAAGGCTCTGTGGTCTCCATCATGCTAATTAAATCTATATTTGGAAGTGAAATGTGAAGTAAGATTGCATTCTGGGAGAAGTTGGGTTGAGAACTCTAAAGCTAAAACCATTGAAAGCAAGTATTAAATGTTGAATTATCTGATTGATTTTTGATGTCCATAGCCTAATCAAACCCCTAGGACTTTAATCGGACTTGCAAAATGAAACGTACAGTTAATTGATTGGAATTATGTGCTATTTAGTAATCATGGCAAACTCTTCCCTCCTGATTCTAAGACCATTTTCTCTTTAATAAAAAAATTAAAATGTTTTAAGTATTAGGGCAATTCTATATGGCACCCTTTACTCCTCAATTCCTCCAAAGCCCTTGGAAATTGATCAGCTGATGATCATTCTCACTGGCTTCAAAGTGCTGGAATATCCCAATAACACAGTCTGTGATATCTTTCCAGGGTAACTCATAAGAGCCTGCAAAACAATGTAATTCAAGGAATGTCTTGTTGAAGCTACAGCCAGCCTGGTACAGCCAGCCTTTGTCACAAAACAGAACAAAAACAAAACAAACCTTCAAATCTGAGCATATCTGGTAGGATTAGCCAACCTGGCTACCAAACCATCCTTCCTCTTGCATTGCAACTCAGGAGTTGTGGAGTCACCTTTTATATATTGCAATGAAACATTTTTTTAACATCTCCCACCACAGCAGCTGGCAGTAGCAATGGGTGAAATGAGGAAACAGAAGCAGAGGTGGCATTCAGTAGGTTCTGACCACTTCTGGAGAACCGGTAGTAGAAATTTTGAGTAGTTCAGAGAACCAGCAAAAACTACCTCTGACTGGAGATTTTACAGTATCCTTCCCCTGCCACACCCACCAAGCCACGCCCACAGAAACAGTAGTAAAAAATTTAAAACCCACCACTGAACAGAAGGCCATATGTTGTGCATTTAAAAAGCATACTTTTCAGCCAGTAGGAACTGGAACACATTGTGAGGCTGACTCCATAGTTACCATCAATTCCACTTCACCAGAATAACCAAAACATCCTCAACCTTCAGTTCGCACAGAAGGGCAAAGAAAAGAATTTAAAGTATGAAGCAGCCCACTGTAACTTGGAAAGAGAAAACAGTGGGGATTTTTCTCAACCTCACTGCTGCTAAGTCAACCAGGATTCCTCTGAATCCATGGGGAAAAGAATCACCCCTAAGCCATTCAAAACTTTTATCATTGCAAAAAAGAAATTGTGACACGATAAGAAACAAAACAAGTGACATTCATCTTGACTTGGTTTAAGCTGACATATGAAAGTCAGTTTGGAACTGGGGAAGAATCCTCACACATGGCGTTGCCTACTGTGCAGCTAGAGTAGCTGGAATTACCAGCTGTAATTTGTTCAAGCTCTACTCCAGTTGCTTAACTCTGCTCTACAGAAGTGGCCAAATTGATTGCAGGCATTATTTCCTCACCTGCTTCCATCCAAATAAATTGACGTTCTGCTATTGCACCTTTAAGGATTGATAAGAAAGGGAGATATTTTGCCTTTTCTTTTTTTGTGGAATATACTCACAGATTTTTCTTCTGTGTAAATCAGTTACAAGTAATCATTGACTTATGACCAGTTGCATAGTGACCATTCATAGCTGTGACAGACCTTGAAAAAATTACTTATGACCCAGTTTTGAAGCTCCAACATCTCCCCTTGCAACCACGTGGCCAGAGTTTGAGCCCTCGGTAACTGGCTAACGTATATGACTATTTGTGGTGTCCCATGGTCACATAACCACAATCTAAAATATCTTTTGCAAGAAATTGCAGTTTATTTCCAGTCTCTGGCAAAACCCACCCTGTAGCAAAACAATGAGTTCACTTAGTGACTGTGGCATTTGCTTAATCAGCACAAAAATCAGGTCAAGTCAGTGACCTGCTTTAAAACTGCCTCGACTTACAACTGTAACTGTGGGTTCAATTACAGTTGCAACCCGAGGACTGCCTGTATTCTATCCGACTGCATCTAGCACGAATACGATGTGGGAGGCAGAAAATCATCCCACGAAGCTCTGAACTCAAAGTATTATGCATTTAGCAATATATTCATGGATGGTGAGACCAGCCCCTGATTTGACCTTGCAGGATTCTTTTTAAGGGCCTGTCACATAGGCCATCAGGCCTGATGGATGCAAAGATAGTAAATACGACACACGGCCGGAGTGAGATTAGGTTCTCAACCGTTGTTATCGCGCTCTCCAAAAGGCCAAATTTTTGCATAAAACAGAGCAACAAAACAACGGAAGGACGGACGGGGGAGGGAAGCGAGAGTTAAAGCGAATGTCCACGAAGCCCCTGCGGATGGAGCGAGGGAAGCGGAGGCAC
>BHFT01062482.1:0-11292 GCA_004320025.1 Laticauda laticaudata | reverse complement strand
GGATGAAGAAAAAACCATTCTGGCACAGCAGTAGGCTAGCCCCAAATTTAAAACTGAAACAACTGTAAAAGTCTGATACACAGACGAACTCAATACAGAAGCCTGATGATGGCAGATGAGATTCTGCCGAAATGTTACTACAACTTTAAAAGCACAACTATAATGATGTGGGTAAATATCCGAATTTTTAGCCCCAATTTTAGCCTACTTCAAAAATTAAGATCTCCGTGTCCTAGGTACAGAGGAGAAAAAACACCATTGTCCTACTAAAAACAGAAAATGTTTTTAGTACATTTTCTAAAAATGTACTAAATTTTTAGTATTTAATAAATACTAAACATTTAGTATTTTGTTACTAAATACTTGTAACAAGTAACAAGTAACATTTGTTACTTGTTGTTCATATCTTAGATTTTGGAGAGCAGATTTTTAAATGCTAGCCAGTTTTATCTTGATGATGGAGCCTGTTTATATCAAAAATTAATTTTCTGTTCTCTCTCTCTTTTTCTCATTCAAGTACAATGAAACATCTGATGGTCCTTACCAAATTTACAGTGGAAAAGGTGATATAACCAAGAAAGGATCTATCCTCACTTATAATCATAGCAGGTATAATATATTTGGGGAAAACATAGCTTTTTAAAAAAAAATTACGACAGTTTAGCATCCGTTCTGTTTTGTGAACTCCAGATGATATAGATAGATAGATAGATAGATAGATAGATAGATAGATAGATNATGGATGGATGGGTGGAAGATAGATAGATAGATAGATAGATAGATAGATAGATAGATAGATAGATAGATAGATAGATAGATGGATAGATAGTCTGGGCAACTGAATGGAGCTAGTGGAGTGTTTTAATGGCCAGATGCCCTTCCTGTCACCACTGAGGAGTTTTGTTCAACAGATATATTCTCATTGTACCCAGAGAGAGAAATATCTGCCTCATATATTGTTAGATTCTTGCATAAAATGACTTTCTAATGTCATCATAGGGTCAGTCCTAACTAGAAAGTCTTTCACTTGAGCCTTAAGTGTCAAGTCCTTAATATAAATAAGTGAATATTGCATTTGTAATAGCACTCATTTGCCATCCCAAACACAGAGGTGTGAGCAGATTAATGATGATTAAAAATGTGCAGTGATGCCACCAGGGTTGAGACTCTTTTGGGCATAGCTGGTGAACTACTGCTAACCTTATTTGTTCATTCCATTTCCTCTCTGTGGTGGGAAGAAAGAAAAAGTAAGAAAGTAAAAGTAAGACAAGGACCTCCATTTTTCTAAAAACCCTTTTTAGAACTTCATTGGGTGCAATATAGTTCATGAGAGGAAATTACTTTAGCCTGAAACAGTTTTGTGGTCAGGTCTGCCATCAAACCACTTCAGCCCTGCTTCACTTCACTTTGATAGCATCCTGTTTTTTGGAGAGGGCGTATGAAAGGGAGGGAATGATAGTCAGAGATGATGGTTGAGCGATCCAGGGACACAACCTTGAGAACAAAATGCAAACAGCCATCAAACAGGCACCAAAAAGTGTTATCAAAACACCAAGTTTGAACCTTACTGGGCCCCACCAAGTTGATCATAGTGGGAGGGCCTGAGAGGAGGGGAAAATTCCAAGTTTGAGTGGGAAACCCTTAAGACCTAGCTTTGCCATGCTATAACCAACTAGCTTCAGTAAAAGTATACCTTGAACCACCAAAATGGAATTGAGAGTCTTTCTTTCCCGAATGCTCAGGTTGGGACAGGTCTGACGCTTATTAACTATACATACCCCTCTTATCCTAACCTAAATTCTTCAACCTTTTTCAATTCCTTCTTATGAAGAATCTGATTATAAGAGGCTTTGAGATTAGAATATCGATCCTGTTCCTGTATTTATTTAATTTTCACACTTTTCTTAGATTCAGAAGACAATTGTTTCGCTAAGAAAATTACCTGGCATCTAACCTATATGTTATTTTTTTCTTTTTCAAAGGACCGTTAAATACTGGGAAAGTTATTGCGGTATGGTGAATGGCACGGGTAAGTGTGTCAATGGAACAGTACTGAATGTTCATTTTTACGTCGAACATACAATATACATTTTGGCTTACATTAAAATAGGCAAGGTTGGAACTGAAGTCCAGGTGCAAAGCTGCTAAAGGTCCTTCTTCAACCCATACAATAAAATAATAAAGCAAAATAAAATAATTCCCTTGCTTTTGTTTTTGCCCTATCAAAATTAAGAAGAAGCTTCAAAGTTTATGAAAACAGGAAGATAGACAACAAGGCCAAGTTCCCCAAAGTTAGAAATCAAAGATCATATGTTAGGGAGGTGGAAAATTTGATTGCAATTGCTACACTAAAAATGGATTGGCATATTTGAAGGGAAAGGGTTGAAAGTCTTTTACAGAAAGCAAGATTAATTTCAGGGTCCTGTTTAAACCTATTCCTCTAAGCATGACATTTAAATTTGAGATCATGAGTTCTATATTCTATATTCTCTGTTCTATTCTATGCCATTCATTTTCTTCCATTCTATTGTATTCTATTGTATTCCATTCCATTCTATTCTTATTCCTATTCTATATTTTATTCTATGCCATTCATTTTCTTCTATTCTATTCCATTCCATTCTTTGTTCTATTCTATTCTATTCTAGTCCAGTCCAGTCCAGTCCATTTTTTGTCCTATTCTATTCCTATTCTATATTCTATTATATGCTATTTTCTATTCTACTCCTCTCTCTTCTCTTCCATATTTCTATTCTATTCTGTTCTATTCTATTTTGGGGCACCTACTGTTCAATAAACAGCTTTCCAGGTTGTCAGTCCCAATTTCCCTTGAGGTCCTGTGTCCGTGAACTCCAGAAAAATGTTATTGCTGTATGTTGCTGCATGTTGTCAAAAAGGAGAAGATATTCTTTATTTCTTTAGTTGTGGACAGCCTGCCTTGGCCTCTGATAACCCCAACAATCAGAGTTGAGCAGCTGAGTTGGATGAGAAACTCAGGAATGTGTTTCTCAGGGAATGAGCCTCAGGGAATAAGGCTCAGCTGTAAAGTCGTGCTTTGCATTCAAATGCAGGATTTTTTTTTGTACGTGCTGTGAGGCTCATGATTCACAAGATATTCTGATTGTAACTCACAGATGCAGCTTCGTTCCACCCTTTTGTGAGTAAGAGTGAAGAGCTGCGTTTCTTTTCTTCTGACATTTGCAGGTAAACTATCTTGAATAAGTGGGGCCCTTCTTTACAAGTAAACCATAATTTATGATTGTAACAGGGTATTTCTGGTTCTCAGGAAGGGGGTTGTTAAGTGCCCGATTTTATAGAATAGAATAGAATTTGTGATGACCCAGTGTGGGAGACAAAAACAACAAAGTCACAAAAACCAGTGAAGTCCCTTTAGTTCCTTCAACTTGGCTTCAAAGGTCCAATTATCAACAACTGGAAAAAAAAACTCCCCCACAAACAAACTTAAAAAAAAAACCACACTGAAGCAATTAATGAGACAAGGCAAGATAAGGGATTGAAGACATCCACAGATATTGAAATACATACATTAGGAAGGAGGCTAGACTCAGATAAGAACTGAAAGACTAGAATTATTTCACGCTTTGCTTCCAGTACTGGGCCATGAACAGTTTGTCATTTTAAACAGTCCTCACAGCTGCAGCCCATGAAGGGGATCAGGGTCCCTTCCTCCCCCATAGACCACACTATTCACATTTCTCCCTTATCCACTCCTCCCTGCATGCCCTAGGATGAAGAGGGGATGGGCCTGGGTCTTTCTCTGAATGCCCAGCAGGCCTGTGCCCTTCTTCAGCTTCCTCCACAACCTCCGGAGCCACACTCCCACTCCTTGTTGGCTGTTCCTCCTCTTCGTCGGAGTCAGATTCTAACAGGGGCATGACAGAATTCTTTTATTGGCCAAGTGTGATTGGACACACAAGGAATTGGCTTTGGTGCAACTGCTTTCAGTGTACATAAAAGAAAAGATAAATTCATCAAGAGTCACGAATCATCAGGTAAAATGCTTAATAATAGTCATAGGATACAATAAGCAAATCATACTAGGAAACAGTCAATAAAAATCATATGGATACAAGCGAAAAAGTTACAATCATACAGTCACAAGTGGGAGGGGATGGGTGATAAGGAGTGATGAGAAAGTTAATAGTCATAGTAGTGCAGACTTTGTAAATGGTTGGACAGTGCTGAGGGAATTATTTGCTTAACAGAGTGATGGTATTCGGGAAAAAATTGTCCTTCTGTCTAATTGTTCTGATCTCCTTACCAGCACTGATGACGTTTCCTAGTTAGGTCATGAAACCCCTACAAGAAAACAAGCAAGCTCAGAGAGCACCAAAGGACCCTTTAGCTTCTCTATTTAAATTGTAACTCAAAATCCACTTTCTTCCAAGCTGTTAACAGGCAGAGACCTTAACCATTTCATTCCCACCCACATTTATTTATTACTTTCCATTATTTTGGAAAGTAATTGTGACTCTTTGCAAAACTCTACATTTCAAAACCATCTGAGAAGATACATTAAATTGCTTTACTTTCCTATGGCTTTTTAGAACTTCTGCCCTCCCCCAAAATAATGATGGACTCTGTTTCAATTGTGGTGAGAGGCCAGTGATGCCATGATGAGAGAGAGGCCCATTGCCATGATGTAGAGTAATCTTGATTGAAGATCCTCTCATTTTGATCAAGGAATGAGATCCAAGATGTTAGTTGATCAACTGATTCTCTGGGAAATGATGATTGATGACTACAAGATTGGTGGACATCCCAAAGTGCTTTTTCCAAAGACAACTGGACTTTGTTTTTTGAAGATGTTTTGCTTCTCATCCAGGAAGCTTCTCCCGTTCTGACTAAAGAACTGAAGAAGCTTCCTGGATGAGAAGTGAAACATCTTCAAAAAACAAAGTCCAGTTTCCTTTGGAAAAAATACTTTGGGAGAACCGTGATCTGGATGCATGAGAATTCTCCATTGACAAGATGGATGGATCTCTTTTTTTAAAAAAAATCATCCTTCATAGTGCTACTTTTATCTTATTTTTACAAAACAGGTCAATCTCCGCAAAATTTGAAAGTGAGCAGATAGTGAAAGACATCCCCCTTTATCGCTTCGTTATCCCTCCATCGGCTTTTGCATCGCCCGTTACTAATCCTGACAACGTTTGCTTCTGCACCGATATCAGCATAAGCAAGAACTGTACATTAGGTGGAATGTTAGATATCAGCTCCTGCAAAGCAGGTAACGGAGTGAAAATACACTTAGTTAAAAACCTTTCTTAATAATAGAGATGTCTAGAATGTTATGCCTCAGTAGACGTTTCTCACCCTGTCTGTCTTTGCATCAAAGCTTGTGTTTTTCATGACAATCCAGAAGGAGAGGCTGAATAAAAATAGCAACGGGTTTAAACATCAGAGAGGCCCGCGGGCTGGATCCAGCCTGCAGGGAATTTAGATCTGGCCTGTAGGACCACTCTGGAAACAATGAAGGACCAGCCTGCAGTGCTTCTGCCAGCAAAAACAGAGCTTGGAAAGGTCACACACAGGTCTCTCGGGCTCCTTTTTCACTGCAACAGCCTCCTGCCAGTGAAAACGAAGCTCAGGACAGCTATGTGCAACCTCCCTGGGCTCTATTTTCACTCACAAAGGGGTGCAGGCAGTGGTGGGGTTCAAATTATTTTACTACTGGTTCTGTGGGCATGGCTTGGTGGATCTGGTATGGCTTGGTGGGTGTGGCTTGGTGGGCATGGCAGGGGAAGAATACTGCAAAATCCCCATTCCCTTTCCACCCCACTAACTTGCTTTCCAGCTCCGTTCTCCTGTGCAGGGCAACAAAAGAAGACCCAGCCAATCAGTTGGGACTCAGGAGGCAGAGAATAGATGGGGGTGGGGCCAGTCAGAGGTGGTATCTACCAGTTCTCCAAATTACTCAAAATTTCTGCTACCGGTTCTCCAGAACTGGTCAGAACCTGCTGAAGACCACCGCTGGGTGCAGGAGGCCATCATGGCCAAAAATGGAACCTCAGTGAATGACATTGAGCTGGCCATGCTCTTCCCCAGCCCCTTGAGGTCAAACACAACCCTGATGCAACCTTCAATGAAATCAAGTTTGACACCCCAGCAATAAACAACCACTTATGAATAGTTTGAAAAGGCCAAATTAAGGGGAGAATCCTTTAGCTGAACACTTTGATAGCATCTCCCTTCTAAGAGAAGGATAGTTGCCTGCAGGGGATGGACAAACAAGTCAAGATTGCCATTCCATCAAAATAATCAAAGTTCCATCTATGTGTGTTTGTTTAAGCACACAGTCGATGAGGTACACATAAACAGATGGAGACACGGTCACAAAATTGTGTCTGTCATCTTGATGTTGATGACCATGGCCTGGGTCCTGGATTCTGGCAATGAGGAGTTAGACCAGGGGTGTCAAACACAAGGCCAATGGGCTGGATATGGTGTGGTTGGATCTGGTCGATGGGGCCATCCTGGAAAATGTAAGGGGCCATCCTGCACTGCTTTGGCTCAGCCTACCCATATCGCTTCGGCCCAGTCTATCCAATGTGAACGGGAAACATGCCAGAAGTTTGGGAGGTGGCATCAAGCTGGCCATACCCACCCAGCTGGCCATGCCCAGTGAGTACCATCAAGCTGGCCACACACACCAAGTTGGCCACACCCACCCAGTCGTTTATGCCCACCTGCTCTCTCTGAGGTCCTGATGCAGCCTTCAATTAAACTGAGTTTGACACCCCTGAGTTAGATTATCCCAAAGTTGCTTTATCAAGAGGCAACTGGACTTCCTTTGTTGTTGTTTTTTTGAAACAAATTTTATTCAGTTTTTCACATTAAAAACAAAAATCTCTTTTTAGTGGACAACATATTTGTGGGTCATCACCTTTAAAAACAAATATGACAGCAATTATACATTCATATATGCATACTTAATTCTATTATTACCTTTTCCATTCAAATTTTCAGTAAGGAGAGAAACAAACACATTAATTCTAGCCTCTTTCATTCATCTCAATTGAAATATATTTTTGTTTCATTTCAATTATTTCAAATATAATCCTTTAATATTTATTTTAAAATTAAAGATAAACAATATGTGTTTGCCTAATAATAATAATAATAAAAACAGTTACCAATGTCTCTCCTTGCTTTTAATCATCTATATTAACTAATTAATTTAGTTGGTTCTTTAGTCTGTCATATTCCAGTTTATATCCCTCTCTTTCTTAATATCTTCCTTTCCCCTTTTCTGCTGGGTCTTTCTGCCTTTCCTGACTTCACAGGTATTCCCCCTTTTGATTGTCTTCTTAAATCTTCAACTTTTTAACCCTTTCTTCTTTCCCCACTTCTTTTAGTATTCTTTGTGTTAATTGTCTATTTAAAATGTCTTCTCCTTGGATCAATTCCTCCTCCTCTGAAACTCTTTGTTCTTGTTCTTCAATCACCATTTCCATTTTTTCTAACACAGAGCAAACTGATTCGCCTCTTTCCTGTAGTAATTCTCTCATATTTTTAAGTTCCATTTTTAATTCCCAAAGAGAAATCATCATTACACACTGTTATATTTTTTATGATCGTTAAAGTCCATGAAAAAAAAACACTTTTACTTTCCTGCTTTCTTCTTTCAATTTTCTAAAGTTCTCAGTTATTCCAGCCAGAGTCATACCAAAGACATCAATTCAAATCCCACAGTCAGTCTTTCCTTGCTTTTTTTCTATTCCGGTTCTGCTTTCACTTTCTAAAGATTTCTTACTTTGTTTCAATATTCTTTACATCCACACAAGTTCATTCAGAAACAGGATGCTTTCCTTTTTGTTTGAGCTTGAGTTTTTGTCAAAAGGTGGCACTCTCCATTATACAAAGTCTTCACCTTTTTCCCTATTTTTTTTATTTTCGGGTTTTTTGAACCTCAATATTCCAGCCCCCAAACAGTCCAGTCTCCCAATTTTGTAAACTTTATTATCATTATTTTTTGACAATCTTAAGTCCAGCTTTATTTTATGCCTGTTTATTCCCAAAATATTTTAGTCCAATTTATTTAAATATTTAGTTCCAGCTTCTTCCTTTCCTGGTTCGAAGCCCCACTTAGCAGTAAAAAATATTTTCTTTTTGTTTTCCTGTCCCTTTGTAATTTCACTGCTCACTTTTCTTTTCTTAAAAATTCCATGTTACCTTAATCCCGGGTTACTTTTATTTAGTTGTCTTGCCCAGTTGTCCTGGTTCAGATGTTATCCACCTCTTTTTTCCCTCCTGCACAAATCTTAATCCAGTTGAGTCCTCCTCTTCGGGGTGGCCATTTTAAACCACTGCTGCAGTTGTCTTCGGGGGGGGAAGACCAAGCCTGGGGGGGGGAGATACGGCTCCCCTCAACCTGGCTTGCAGCTTCCCCTTACTCCGCCGCCCCTCCAAGGCAGTTTCAGCCCCTAATCGTAATGATTGGGGCTCTCCAACGAAAGAGCACGGACCATAGCCACAGAGAGTTGCGATCTATGATCCGTCAGCGAGGAGGCTCTGCCTTCTTCTCCTTTGTTGTTTCTTGAAGACATTTTGCTTCTCATCCAAGACACTTCTTCAGTTCTGACAGTCCAGACAGTCAGAACTGAAGATGCTTCTTGAATGAGAAGCAAAATATTTGCAAGGAAAAACCAAGAAAGCCCAGTTGCCTCTTGAAAAAACATCTTTGGCACAACCATGACTTGGATGTCTGAGAATCTGCGTGGGAGAATTAGACTAGATTAGCACCTAAACTTGGATGAAGGTAGGGGCTCTCAAATGAAACTTTCAACCCCTTAGCTTAAATTAATATAGAATATTTAAAATGAGAACCAATTTGGTTTCAGTGATACTCATTAACCCTGGTAGTTCTAGGTTTTTACTTTATCAGAACACTGGGCATCCCCGTTCTAAAGTCACATCATATTTTTTCCTGAATTGAATTGGGTCGATCATGTCACATAATGGACCTACAAGGAATCCACAGAAGCAGTTAGGAAAGGATAAATTTGGACAGTTTCCCAAAAAAAACTTTTTATAAAAAGTGTTTTATTTATTTTGACAACAAACATTTGACAAATACAACCGTAAAACATCAAATAAAACCATTTTTCCATTGTACAGGGTGTCATTTGGTACATATCTTTTGTGCACAATATCAACAGTCTTTCCCTTTTAAATTTAAATCAAAATTCATATTATATTGATCAACTATGCATATTATATTATTATTAACTCTTTATTAGACTTTAATTATACATTCATGTCATCCTTTTCAGGCAAATCTCAACTTTTACAAAACCTAGTTCACAATATCATTCATTTCATTGTAATCAGTTATAACATATCATTACATTATCTTATCTTTACGATTATGTTGCATTTATATCATAGTACATTTTATTTCCTTATTTTCTTATCTAGTCATTAATAAAATACCTCCCAAATTTTATAATATTCTTTATCTTCTTGCTCTCTAATTGCTAATATCAATTTACTCATTTCTGTACATTCCATTATTCCAAATTCTTTTGAAGTGTGGGTTTCAATCGTGTCCAATTGGCCAAGCTTCCCAGGAGTTCTACTTGGTGAATAAGTTCTCCAAGTGGTTTGCAGCTCCTGAAAGATAGAAGCATCTCCATTCTTTTATTCAGTTTCGCTAGTAGAATGGAACTTGATGATACAGCTTGTACATTGTCTTCATTTTCCTTTTCTTTCCATAGGTAAACCAGTCTACATCTCGTTGCCCCATTTCCTGCATGCGAGTAAGGAATTTTTTCAGTATGTTAAGGGATTGAAGCCAGATCAGGAAGAACACAAAACCTTTCTGGATGTAGAACCAGTAAGTGAATTTCTTCTCTTTCACAGAATTTGACCCCTAGAGTTAATTTGGGGGTTTGTTCACTGAAGTGGAAAGTTTTCTCTAGTTCATTTGGTCCACAAATGGGATGTAGATGTCAAATTGTAAAACATTCCTATTCCTGTTTTCAAGTTGCCATAAACAAGAGAGGAGAAAAATCTGAAGGAGCGGTACGGCAGTTTAAGTAGTACATTCCACCCTTAGCTTAAAAAGATTGTAGCTAGGCTACCGGATTTTCTGCCCATGAAAATCCTCCATTGGAGAACATCATTGATGACAACCAGCCTGTGAGTGGACTTCATTGTAGTATCTGATTTATGATACACCTAGGGGGAGGAGGGAAACAGGTGACTGTAAATTACTTATGTCAGAGTTGGCTTCATTTAGGTTAATGCCAGCATGTTGCTCCTAATAAATCTTTCGATTTTTTTTGAAGCTTGACCTGAGACTCATAATTTAATTAGGGCAATGAAACACCTGACAGTAGAGCTCATCAGCCTCTACTTCAAGAAGGTTTTGGGTTTGTTATTTTGCTACTTATTCCAAGCACATTAAAAAGTGTCACACTGATCTTAAACGCAAACCTCAATCGCAAAATTGTTGAATATTCAGTTTCAGTTAATTGCAATTGAAATCATTGAAACAAATAAGGTAGCTATGGCTTCCTAGTTATTGAGAGTCCAATGCTTGTAAAATCTTTCCAAACTCAGCATCTGAATGCATTATTTTGAATGCATTTTTTGTCTAATTAATGCTGCTAATATTTGAACAGTCCCACCCACAAAATTCACTATTTGTTTTTTTTGTTTTGTTTTTTAGATCACAGGATTTACCTTGCACTTTGCCAAAAGGCTGCAGATTAATCTATTGGTGAAACCTAACCCAAAAATCACGTAAGTCTTGGCTGTTGTTCTTTTCTATGGGACAAAGGTAGATTTTCTGCATGTTTGCTTATTGGGAGAACTGGTTTATGAGCAACAGCTTCTCAGGAGAGGTCAAAATATGCAAATTGGCAGGTGTGACATCTTCCCTGAAGCTCTTTAGATGTGCAGACTATAGAGGTTAACTGTGGAATTCAAGTATCCTGGAAGCTTCTTCGAAACAAATTCTGATTGGACAGATGGACAATGGTTGAGTATAGGCTTTAAAATCAACTAGGAAAAAAAACAAGATATCAACCAACCTAAATGGTCTGAGACCTTTCCATCCATATTATAGCTAAGGCCTTATCTGCTTTGTCCACTCTCCCAAAAATATATGTGCTTGACCATCAAAAATAGAGCTTTCCTTGCTATTTTTTGCTTATTTTGAAAACACCATTAGCCTTTTGCTCAAAGGTAATGATCAGGGGTGTCAAACTTGATTTCATTGAGGGCTGCATCAGGGGTGTGTTTGACCTTGGGGGGGGGGGCAGG
>BHFT01062481.1:0-13564 GCA_004320025.1 Laticauda laticaudata | reverse complement strand
ATGATCCGGCCTTATTTTATGAGAAACATGGTAACATATCAAATTGCAGTGAACCTAAGAAGCATGATCCCTTGATACAATAAAAGAAATGTGTCTAAGTGCAATGATGTCCTTAAACCTACAATTTCTTTTTTGATTGTACTATATTTGTGCATATGCCTTAGCATATTGAAGTGACACGATATAAAACAATTTTAGTAGTTTGAAGGAAATTGAAGGAGAGAAGACAATAGATAGAGTGAATGGATAGGGAGGAAAAATATTGGTATGTCATTGGAAAACTTACAAATTATTGCTCAGATTGTAAGCAAGTTAGCAAAAGTAAAATCTGACTTGACATAAATTACTGGTCAGTGCTGAGTTAATTTTTTCTGCTAAAGAGTGGGAACAGAAGAATTGTATATTGAACATGGGCAGACATTATATTATAGGACCAATGCTGAATTTAGTTGTATTTTGCTTTGTTTAATTTAGAAAGAAGCAGCTTCAAACTTCATCCAAGAGTTAAATGGTGACTGAAGGGTACTTTGCGTTTTCTGTCCCAGACACATTCTACAGCACCTCCCCAAAGTTCCAAAATCAGTACAAATAGCACAAGGTAACTATTTCATTCTTTGTTCCCAGAGCAGCATTTGTTTTTTTAAAAAAACAGTGTTAGAATTCTAATGCATACATTTTCCCACAACATGAACTTACAGCTGTATGATATATATATACCAAATGAAATTACTAGTTTATCAGTGTTCCATTCTTAATGGTCTAATCAGAAATTAAGATTCAGCACTCTGTGCAGCTCAGATAATTAAAACCACAAAAACAATAAAATAAAGATAATAATTTTAAAAACTCATTAAAACTGAATTAAAACCATAAAACATAATAATATTTGGGAAAGTGCAAATCATGTTCTATCACACGGGTCCTCAAACTACAGCCCATAGGCTGTATACAGCCCACTAAAGCCATTAATCTGGCCCACATGGGACAAAGCTGCCCCACCCACCTGCTGGCCTCCACCCTTTGGCTGAGTGCAGGACTTACCTTCACAAGCTGGAATGGGCAAGTAAGGCAGAGAGTTACTGGGGGGGGGGAGGCCAAAAACGGGCCTCTGCCTATTTTTGGCTAGCAAGAAGCTTCTGGGGGCTGGGAAGGCAAAAAGCGGGATGCATGGAGGCCCTGGAAGGCGTACGTGCATCCCTTTTTTGGCCGGCAGAGTTCTAACTCGGGGCTGAGGGGCAGCCCGGGGCTCCCACCACTGCCACTTTTTGGCTGTTCATACTTCTCCTGCTCAGTGCTCAGCAATTCTGGGGCAGAGGCTGGCAAGGCTGCCAGCCCCTAAAGAGGTCAGCCATCTCCACCCCTGGAGAGGGAGGTGGGAAGGGCTGGCCGGCTGGTGGATCACACTGCTCAGCCCCAGCCTTGGGGCTTCTTCGCCAGATCCACTCCGAGTGATGCTTGCCTGGTCCAATCTTGCCTGCCATCATACAAAGCCCTTGCTGGAGCCAGTTGCAGGTGTTTGGCACGTGCAGAGGAAGTTCTGGGGTGGCCAGCGAGATTCCAAAAGTGGACTGAGACCACCACGATGTGAACAGAATAGAATGGAATGGAAATACAAGACAATAGAATAGGAATGGGAATAGGATGGGATGGGATGGAATAGCAATAAAATTGAGTAGGAATGGGAATGAGATGGGATGAAAATGAAATGGAAGAGAATGGAATGGAATTCAATGAGGTATTCCAGGGCACTGCCAGGGTTGAAGGGGATACTGCAGAAGATGCCCCAGGTCTCATCTCTATACCCATCAAACATTCCATGTTGTGGTTTCTCTTGCCCACCCTCATTTGCTCTTCAACTTTAGTTGTACTTGAAATCTTAATTTCTCCAGAGGGGCTCAAATAATGGAAAGGAGAAGGGAGACAGAAGGACGGATGGAGGGACAGAGACAGACAGAGACACTTGTTGATTTTAAGTTCCTTGAAGCTGAGAAGAATTACTACAAAACAGAGTTTCCTGAAGTGGACTACTAGACTCCTAAACAATTTAAAAACAATCTAGTAAAAAGAAGTCAACTAAAAGAGCAACATGCAAACAAAAGCAAATAAAACACCCCCAGGAATAAAACAAATTAAAGTTTTATGTGTTATTTAATGGATTGCTAAATTGGCAAAATGGACTGCTAAATTGGCCATGCCCACCCAGTCACCTGACCACCTAGCCGCACACATTTGGCCAGTTCAGCCCTCCAACAGTCTGAGGGACCATGAATTGGTCCTGTTTAAAAAGTTTGACCCCTGGTCTATCAATACAACCATCTAGCAGGCTGCATATTTGCTATAGTTTGATCTTCTATTTTATTTTAATACTTACATTCTGCTACTTACAAAAAGAATAAACAAATCATGAAAGATTTCTTAACATACAGTAAAATTAAAGCAATCATTGGAAGGTGATTTTGTGGTATAACTTATTTTTTCCAGGAGGCTTTGAAATTGCAAGAATTAGATGTACCAATCCAACTGAATTATAGAATAGATTTAGCCAGTCAATAAAAATATTTATTCAGAGTCTGGATTCAACTTTATCAACTTCTGATTCCTACTGGAACATTGTGTTTTCCAGCACAACCTGGAAAATGTTTCTTAAATGTTTGGTTTGAACTCTCTTCAGGATAGATAGGCATGTATACAGTCCAAGGCAAGCCCTGCAGACTTCCATCCTGTATCATCAATAACCATGTAGGTTTGGGATTCTGAACATTTGGAGTGCATCAGCTTGGGAAGGCTGAACTATTTTATAATTTGGGTGTTGTGCCACCTCAGCCAGCTGCGAACTATTACATAACCCTTGGTTAATTTATATTTATTTGTCAAGTGATTATAAAATAACAGGTATAAGTATAAACATAGTTATGAATACATGTAATGGATACATTTAAGAAAAAAGAAACAATAAGACAGGGGTGGTAGGCATGTTGGTGCGCTTATGCGCCCCCAACAGACCTCTTAGGAAAGGGGTGAGGTCAATAGTAGACAGTCGAAGGTTAAAGTTTTTGGGGTTTGGAGAAGAAACCACAGAATTAGGTAGTGTATTCCAGACATTGACCACTCTGTTGCTGAAGTCTTATTTCCTGCAATCAAGTTTGGTGCAGTTTATCTTGAGTTTGTATCTATTGTGTGCTCTTATCTTGTTATGGTTATTTATGAGTTGAAGGCTGAAGATATTGCACTGACAGGTAAGGACACTTGCATATATATAATTTTATGTACTATAATCTTAGAATCAGACGCGAAGGCGGCCTAGTTCTATATTTCTAGGTCCTATCAGTTTCATCAGGTCTGTGTGGCATAAGGTATATCTGCAACGATAAGGAGTGGAGCACTTTCTTAGGTGATTTTCTGGACTTTCTCAACTGTAGTTAAGTATCTGTTACGCGATGCGGGTTCTGCAGATTGATGGAGCTGTATTGGTTTAGCAAATGTTTTTTGTATGCTCTGTTAAGAGTTGGTGATATTACCCAGAGTAAAAAAGTCTATGCAGGGTTAAGACAATGTGTTTAGCACCATTTATATATTAGTTATTATCTATAATTATTAATTATTATTATTATTATTTATTACTTATTATTATTATTATTATTATTATTATTAATTCGATTGTTGGTTGTATGTTGGTTGTTGTTGTTGTTCGTTGTTATTATCTATTATTATTATTATTGCTGGTTGTTTCTCAATTTATGGTGTTATATACAATGATAAACCCAACCAGTAATGAAATACAACAGTATGATATACTGTCATAAAATTCAGATATATGAAGAATCAAAGATACTTACTAGAGTAACAGAACAACTTAGTGCAAAAAATAGCCTTGATTTAAATTTGATTGTACGCATACTCTTCTAAGCTTTTTATCATAAAAAGTCTGACAGACAAAACTAAGAAACATCTTATGTATGACTCATCTCCAAAAGAAATGGAAACATCTTGAGTTAGTGTAAACTCAGAGTAATATTATGTGCTAAATGATTTATGTTTATACAAAATATAATCAACAGTAGTATCAAGGGCATCTTGCATAAGCTTCAGATCTGGCTGCAATATTCTTTTCTTGGTGTAAAAATGTTTATAAATATTATGCATAACCATATGCAGAGCATACCCTGATTCTCTTGTGACCTGAATAACATGAAATCTCTCTTTTCTATAAAGGTTAATGACTTACGGGTTCCCTACAATGTTCTCATATCAATACAAAAGCCCTCTGGGGAAACAAGCAAAGTACATTTTTGTTGGATGAAACAAACATGAAATCAAATTACTTATGTTTGGAGCATAACTTACAGCAGAATCTCCAAACCCCGGGCCACAGCCCACTACCAGGCCATAGCATATTCAGAATAAGGCCATGTGAGTGGTGTGCATACCAGCCTGCCATTTGTGCAAGTTGAGCTGCATGGTTGCACACTGTCCTGCTGCTCGTGCAAGGTCTGCATGTACATGCACACTGGCTTGCTGCTCACGCAGTCCAGTTCCCCTCTCCCTCACAGCTGTGCCACCAAGTCTCCAAGGTTGGAGACTACTAGTGACCTGGTTAGGGGTAGAGGGGAACTGGGCTTCCCACTGCTTGCGCACATTGAGCTGCGCGCTCACGCTCCAGTTAACCACTTGTACAATTCAATTCCAAATATACCATGGCCTGGTAGTGGTCCTGGGCCCAGGGATTGGGGATCTTGACTTTTAGGATAAAACCATGATCTCTTATTTGCCTGAGTTTTTAAAAGGTAAGGTTTTTTTTTAAAGTATGCAAATAAATTAAAAAGAGAATACATACAGCAAGTAAGAAGAAGCTAATAATAAAAGAGTAAAATCATATTCAGAAGGAAAAATGAGAAAAATATTGAAATTGTTTTCTAAACATCTGAAAGAACAAAATATTAAATTGACATCAAATACTGTGATGTAACTATTCATTTCACAGAGATCTGCTAATTTTAGGTAATAATGGTGGAAGTATGTAGATGTCTACATTTCCTCCTATTTACTTTATGTATACTTGGTCTCTATTATTTTACCATTTTTGTGCTGTTATTGTTTAATATATTGATTATTGTGACTTGAATGATCTATTTAATATCGTAAGTTGCTTTAGAAATGTCCAATCAGAAGTAACTAAAATACTATGAAATAAACTCCTGAAACAAATATGTGCATTAATTAAAGGGGCATCAGCACAAAGACTACAATCCTCTACCATAAATCAGAATTTTTTTCTACATTCTCCTGCTGTTAAGATCTAATATCCAAATAATGTTCACTAAATTTTAAAACAAAGGTGATAGCCACAATGTATTATTTTATATTTACTGATTGCAGCAAAACAATTTCCCTAAAGTAAACAAGACAGTATGTGCACAGCAAACATGATGCTTATATTGAGCTGCAGTGTCTCATTTTAATATACTGGAGCTCAACAAAAATAAGCACAATTTTTTTCAATGATAATGCTTGCTGTGATGAGATGCATCTTTACAGAACTGCAAAGGAAAGCAACACATACAATTTGTGTCCCCATTGAACTGTGAACTAATTAGATAGAAAAAGAAACAGCTCCAGATGTGGCCTAGTAGGCTCATCAGCACAGTTCCTGGATAATATTTTTGTGACTTACAAAATAAATAAGGCATTTGACAAATATCTTTAAACATTATGTTGGCTATGGTCATGAGGTTCTACTGCTTGACAAAATACCAAAGGTGCTACTATTGTTCTCCCCATCTGACATTTCTGAGCTTGTTTATGCCTTTGAAATTCTTCCTATTGCAAGATATTTGTGCTCTCATTGCTAGAGTTCTAGAAGAGCTGTTGCATGGCAATTGCTATTAGAATAGTTGCAGTCTTCTTATTAATGTACTAGTAACAAGGTATTAGTTTTCAATCCAACTTCTTGTTGTTTTATGAAAGAGAAACTTACATCCATGGCAGAATGAACTAAGCATGTGTAGAAAGTTTCTTCCAACACGTGGAAGCAACTCTGTTAGTATATACTTGACATCAATATATGTTCATATCATTAAAAACCAGTTTTTTTAAATGATATTTAAAATGTCAGGCTTAGTATTTCAGGAAGCAGTATATTAAAATACACATTAAATATGAAACTCCAACCCAGTGACAATCATACTGTGATCTAACTTATCACCTGTCACTGATAATTTAAGTGGGAACCAGCTAGAAGACTACAATTGCATCTAATATTAGCATAGTGAGAAAAACACACATAAAATGTAGTTCTGTGCTGTTTTTATGAAAGTTTCTGTAAACAGTAAAAGTATCATATACGCATCACTGGATACAACTCACAGATTATTTTGTTTTATTTATAAAGAAAAATTTAGAGACAATGGACAGTTTCATGATCAAACCATAAAGCAAAGAGCAATGAGCATAAGTTCGGATCCAGGCCAATGGGTTTTCTATTTACCTGCTGTTTCACAGATTTCCTTCATGAATGTCTCCCCTTTGTTTGTTTTTTTCTGATTACTTCAAGTTTCTACCATATCCCATTCCTTTAGTGTACACATATACACACTAAATACACATGCTAAGCAACATTATCCAAAACAGGAGGACAGCAGAAGAAGAAATAATAAATCATGTATTTTTGAAAAACCAAGTAGAATTAACTATCTCTAAATGGCAATATATGAGCTACAAATTTCTCTGACTCACATTCTGAATAGGATCCAGGTGTTTGGTTTTTTTTAACAGATGGCTGTGAGATTTTCTGAGACCACAAGGGTAGAGAGGAATAGGGCACAATGGGAATGATAAATCAGTGGAAAATGATCAGAAGAGATATTGTGCAGCCAATGTTTCAGCTTCAGTGTACTTACCTGTACAAACCAATTAAAGCAGTGGTTTAGAATATCTAGAAGGCCATGTGAATGAAGTTCCAGTGAAATGAAAAAGTTACTTGTATTAACTAAAATCTACTACATGGTAATTCAGTTGCCAGCAGATGGTGCTGCTTCTTTAATTATCTCTATATAGAGAAGAACATCAAACCATTTTTTTAAAGGTATCCATAGGACTCAATATAGCCTATGAGTAAATTGACATGGTTTGGGGTGGTTGTGTACCTTGTTTTCCCACTTCCAATAATATAACATCCTGTGTCTTTCTCTCAAAATCAAACGAACCACATTATGGCATAATGCGATTTTGCAGTAGAACAGTTTGGAAAAGGACACAAGCAGATCGCTTTATCTACTAATCTAGTGAGCAGAAGTGAATTTTAACAACTGCTTCCTGTAATACATTTAACAACTAGTGTTCCAGGCAAGAAATGATGCCATGCCATGCTATCAATACTCAGCTATAATTGGACTGCAATACTTCTTCCACATGGAGAATTTTCACTTCATTCTTGAAGGAATTAACATATTTCACTAACCCAACACTGTTTTATCATTAACTAAAACTATTTCATGCCATTTGTACATAGTGCTCAGTTTATAAACTTATTATCAATATTATGTGCACACAAATTGAGAATCATTTTCATTTTTTTAAAAGTACTCCTAGTTCTGACTTTAGAAAACCCCATTATTCTGATTCTCAAAAGTTTTTGCTATGAGGCAAAATGCCTAATTAATGTCACAGGAAGCCAACAAATGTTAATCTTTCCAACTGACTGAGATTTCCTCACACAGTTTCATGAGTACTAGAGTACTAAGAAATCACTTGCAAAACATCCCACACAGAACTTACTTCCTCAAAAAATAATATGACTATTGGCATTTAATTAAATAAGATTATGAATGCAGATATGTTATGAAAATATATATGTGTTAAATATGTTACATTGTCTACATAGTATCTGCCTGATCAGTTTGATCTGGAAGGTTTGGCAGATTCCAGGTTACATCGATTAAAGAATGCCACCAATCAGGATCTGGAACCATGCCTTCACTGTGGCAGCATCTGCCCTGGCAATAAAATTGCCCTCAAGCCCCTACAAAAAAAAAAAACTTTTAAATTGAAAATGCTGCATAGTCCTACCAATATTCATGAGCAAGATATGTTACAGTAGTATATAGATAGCTTCTTTTTACCTCTGCGGAAATCCATAGAAGCTTGGTAAAAATTAAAGCCTTTTCTTCAGGTTTGATTAAAACTGTTTGGGGATTGCAACTCTCATAATCCTCAATTTTGATCATATGTTGAGATTCCTTAAAGGGACAACTCACTACCAACTATACTGAAGGGATCAGATAGAAACAGGCTGCTAAAGTGGAAATAGCTATTTCAATTTCATTACTGTCTTTCTTTAAATAGGTATTCCTTTGCGTGCTACATAATGTACAGTCATGTAATAACAGGCTATCAAAGCACTACTGCCACAATAATATGTTTTGAACATCTTTTTATCGACTGGAAATATGCTTATTCTATTGCTGTTATGCAAGCTATCATTCTAAGGTATGATTAAATAAAATAGAGTTTTACTGTTTTGGAAGAAACATTAAAATATTGCATTTTGTTCATCTTCATCTCCATTGCCTTTTTAAAAGAATATCACACTCCATAAATTATAAATGAAGGAAAATAATGATATAGGTGCATAATAAAATAAATTACACTAAATAAATTTAACAGAAAGATCTTCAAGTTCACTGTAACAATGTCATGAAATATATATCTGAAACATTTTAATCAATGAACAAAATAGTAAAAAGTAATATTGCATACATACATACATGCATGCATACATACATACATACATATACATGAGACACTTTAATAATTTCAGGGTAACGAAGATACAGAGAGATCAAATCTGTTTTTACATTGGCCTATAACTGTGATGCATATATCTCTCTGTATAATTTCCTAATAAAGAACAATATGTACTTCCTTGTTCCTAAGTTGTTACAATGATGTTTTCAGATCCAACACCAAGTGATGTAATAAAAGAACCTAAAGTACAAATTTTACAGACACAATTCTAAAGACTTTTTAGAAAGCTTCCTGATACTCTGTATACTATCCTGGACATTTGTTCTTTAGTTAATATTATCCTGGACACTTGTTCTTCAGTAAAATGACTTCACGGTCATTGTTGTAAGGAACAGATGATTCCTTATATGCTACCAGACTCAAATCTATTAATTATAGGACCTTCTCCATCATCCTTGAGTGAGCAGCAAAAAATGCCATCAAAAAAATTGCTATGCCCATGCCAATATTTATTCTACTTCTGCTTTTTATTTTGAGTGACTGCCAAATGATGCTGCACTAATCTGGGAATGTTTCATTTGTTGTGGACAAAGTGTTTTACTTTTTTCTTCTGATTTTCTGCCATCCTTTTTTGGCATATCAATCAGTGTACTGCAGAGGAATGATATGAATTTGACTTTAGGATTCTTCTCTTAAGTTGGCAAGTTTGCCTTTCCTCTCACATCCTGGAGCATCTCCCAAGTTAAAATAATACAAAATAAATATATTGGAATACACCAGGACATAAACTGGCACAAGGAGGCAAACCCTAACATGACCATGCAACTAATGTATTAGGAGGGGGAAGAAGGATAATTGAAACTAATTTGCTGCAGGCAATCACTTTCTTACTTCAAGGAGACGGGAAAGGTAGTGATTAAAACTGAACAAGTTTTGCATTATTTTTGGTTATCTATTCACAGATTAGAGGTACGATCAAAACAATATATGAGAACGTGGCAAAAAATTATTATCAGAGCATAACTGGGCCATGATTAAATCAAACAGGGATAGTGTCATGATTGCAATACAAAAGAAAGACAAGTAGTTAGTTAAGTATACCTCAACTGTGATAATAGTGAGTCACTAGTGCAATACTATATGAAGATATGGTTTCTTTCCCTTATAAAAAGAACCATATTTTCAAAGCTGTGTGGACAAAAATTGACCAAATATCCATATTCATCATGCAGAAAAATGATCCACTAATTTCTGAATGCACATTTCTACCATAACCAAAATTCAAAAGAAATGGTTGAAATAAATATGAGCATTCAGCACAGTCAGTGTTAAGCAATAAATACTGGAGTTCTAAAAAAAAATTTTTTAAGGTGATTTACTATGTGTGGAAATACATATAAGTACATCTCTACCAATCATTAAGGCAGCCATGTTATTTACAAGGCACTGGTGCCTGCATCTGTAGTTATGGCTGTACGATGTACACATCACATTTTGTTTCAGTGAACCACTGTCTTTCTGCCTGCACAGCACTTTAACAACTTAAAAATAAACGCACTATACATGTATGTTTCCCCAGATTACAAGATATCCTTTTTAAAGCTTTACCCAACCATGATAAATAAGAAAGTTTATCACCATCTTTGCTAAATGTACAAACCAGCTGCTATAAATGAGTACTGACTTATGAAAGCCAAACTAAGCTATTAATATTTAAATGATTTACCTAACATCACTTTTCCATTTGGCAATCTAATATAATTAAATACTAATTATTTAACAGAATGGGTATAAAATTCTTCTCAGCTGAAACACTATGAAAATTATAATTATTTCATCTCTAATCAAGCAGCCTTCTTTTCCTTCCACATCTGTCACATCCCTTCTGTCAAAGTTTAAAGACCAATAACTTATTAATTGAAGAAATTTGTAACAAAAGTTTTGAACTCAGCACAATTTCTTTTACCAAAATTAAACTTTTAATAAATTATTGCAAAGATAAAATAAGGCATTTTTATATTATTGTATATTTATTTATACAATATTGTATATTGTATTATTGTAATACTAACTGAGCTGTTGGTATTGACTTCCACCATAATTTTTCATAATTCAATTCATTCCTTATGGTTTTTAACCTTCATGGTACCACATGGGACCTTATGGGACCACAATAGGGATCTGTTCTTTCTGTTTCTTGCATTTATTCCAAAGAATAGGAAATGTGAGTTTTAAGGAACTCGAAGCTACTGTTCCACCAAAACCACAGGACTAACTGAACAAGATATTGCTAACTCCAAAGACCACTAACAGGAAAACAAAAAAGAGAAATGGGGGCACACTAAACTTTTGATGGAAGGAAGTAGCAGTGGCACTTGCTACTAGCACGGTCAAACCCTTAAGAGAATCTTAGGAAGTTTCAGGATTGACCAGTTATAAGAGGAATGAACCATCTTTTAAGCACATATTATTGGCCTTCTAAATGCAGCAAGCGTAACATCCATTGTACTTTTTTACACCATGTAACCATGTTAACATTAATGCAAGGAGATGATTCTCTGCTCAGGGATTCTTACACTAAAATCCAAGTGTACCGTACCTATAGTCCAAATTTACTCCTAGTTACAATTTATTGTAATCTGTACCATGTAAAAAAAATCACCTCTATCTATCACTGGATTGTATTCACAGTAATTTTTCAGCAAAAGAGTTCAGAATGCTCCTTTCATAGACATATAGATCATACTATGTGGTTAATTTCTGTGTTGTTGTTTTTTGCATCTTCAGCTGTCTTGATGTTCTATTTTAATTTGAACTTTTTACATATTCTATTTGTGAAAGCAATGAACATTTTAAACTGTAACCACTAGCTACAATACTTTATTTCAATGCCAAATCCAATCTCTCAAAGCTGCCATCAAATCAATCTGTTTTTATTAGAAAAGAGACAACTGAAAATACTAAAATTATTTTAAATCACCTGAGTACTGACCTTCTGAACAGTCACATTGTTTGTTTTTCAAAAGAAAGAAGTTAAAAGTTATGCAAATTCTGATTTGGAGAATGAGACCACTGTGGAAGTTAGCATGATGAATGTATAAATGGATGCAGATCCAAATAGAGAACATTAGATTTCATGGTTTAATGTATGCAATTTTTGTTGCACGAATTGTCTTTTTATTTCAACAGAAAGGGCGTTGGTATTTACCTGACACGTCCTGCGTAGGGTTAGTTCGGCCCATTTTTCCTCTGGCTTTAAAGCCTCCAGCGCATCACTGGGAATAGAGGGGGATGCTAACCCCACTATAAGTTCGTCTACCTCAGGGGTTCTCAATAAATTTGAAAAATCGGGGCCAAATTGAAATATTTCCTGTCATATCCAGTTGGGGCTGTGTACACCGCTGTAGAGGCCCACTGCTTCTGAAAACATGGGTGGAACTGGAATCACCTCTGCTTCAACTACCAGTTGGTTGAAGATCAGGTCCTCTGACCCCTCACCTGAAGTGTTAGGTGTGTCAAATGGTTTTGGCTTGTTTAGGCATGCAATGTTCTTTGCCTTAAACAAGAGAGATTTGAAAAGTTGTGACCGGAATAAGCCTGTAAAAGCAGGCTGGTCAGGAATAAGAGCTTCATCTTCAGACATTTCTGCCTCTAGGGGTCTGCCTCTGACAGAGGCTCACTATCATGCATTGATCCCAATTCAGACTCATCCATTTGAATGATTTGATCCACTTCCTCCTCCTCCTCCTCCTCCGCCTCCAGCCCTTGGAGGGGGATCTCCCCCTGTAAATGTACCTGGGTCTGGTGCTGCTCTGACCTGGTCAATGACCTCAGCGATTGGGATTCTTGGTCGGTGACTAGAGGGTAATGTCTGTACATGACAGCGTGTTGAAGCCCCGCTGTGATCCCCTGGCAAATAGCCAGTTCCATCCAGGCTTTCATCCTTTCTGGAACCTTCTCAATGAGATTATCACCTTGACAAAGGCCAGCGGCTGTCGGAGTGAATGTGGCTTCGGGAGCCCTTCTGGTCGGTGTCCCAGGCACTTGGACCTGTTGTCCTTGGTGAGGCAAGCTGCGCCTGGATGAGAGGGAGAGATCTATGGGAGGANGGGATGAGGCCAGCTTGGATTTGTGTTTGAAGTCAGCTTGCCAGTGTCTTAACCATAGCAAGCGACGCGCTGTGACACATGAGGTAATGGTCCTTGCTGAAAATTTGACTCCGTGATAAGTTGCATCAGCTGAGAATTCAGCCGCAGCAGTAAGTTTAGTGATTTCCTGGTGCGCCCATAGGTTGGAAGTAGGAACATGTTGCTTCAAAATACGAAGCCATCTAAGAGACGACCGTGTGAAGTGGTCTGCTTGTGTTTGTGTTTAGATTTGGCTTTTGCCTTCAAGGACGAAGCCTGAGAGGTGCTACCATCTGCCATTTTGATTAAGAATTAGAATTACAGTAATTTGGATATAAAATATATAGAAGGCAGTTGGCACGCCCAGGGTCCAATCTGAGTCAAGAACAGTTACCATGACAATGTGCTTATTGCCCCCCCCTTGTTTTTTTACTAGAGCCTACATATATATAATGAGTCTTACCTCAGTGATAATATTTTATTGAAAATTAAAATATTACTGTCAGATAATTTATTATAATTGTAATAATTATATTATTATTGTTTTTATTGCTCCTATGAGCAGATATATATATGTATATGTATATGTATATGTATATGTACATGTATATGTATACGTATATATATATGGGCTGTTCAGCTTCCTTCGGGTATTATCCCATGTCATTGTAGTGCTTTTAAAGTTGTAGCAACGT
>BHFT01062477.1:0-12784 GCA_004320025.1 Laticauda laticaudata | reverse complement strand
ATTTTCCGCGCAAAGTTTTGGGCAGCTCAAAACTTTCTGAAGCGGGATGGAAACGTCAATAGATGAGATGCTGGACGGATAGAGAGGAAAGCAAAACGGAGCAGTGAGTACATCACGGTTAACGCAATGGAGGCAAGCTTGTCTTCGTCCGTTTTACTCCTCTTCTGCATCCGTTGTACAGTGTGACAGGGGCTGTAAGCAGTTAAATTATTTTTTTTTCATTTTTCATTTTATTTGATTATGATTTGTCACTCCTTGCAAGATAAATAGGGTAATATAGTATATACATAGTATTATTACATGAAATGGGTACATATAAGAAAAAAAAAAATGCAATAGGAATAGGGGACGTAGGCAGTTGGTGTGCTAATGCATGCCCCCTACCACACCTCTTAAGGAAAAGTGGTGAGGTCAAAGTAGACAGTCTAAGGTTAAAGTTTTGGGGTTTGGGAAAGAAACCACAGAGTCAGGGTAGAGCGTTCCATGACATTGACCACTCTGTTGCTGAACGTATATTCCTGCCAGTCAGTTTTGGTGGCGGTACCTTGGAGTTTGTATCTGTTGTGTTTTTCTTGTGTTGTTATGGTTGAAGCTGAAGTATTCATTGACAGGTAAGTCGTTGCAATGTATGATTTTATATACCATACTTAGACCGAAGATGACGTAATTGTCTGAAATATGAAATCTACTTTATCCCTTTATCTTGTACTTGCCTGTTAATTGGTATTTTAATTACAGTATGATAATCCTATTTATTTGAAAGAGCTTAAAACTGATTGAATGGTAAAATAAGACATAATGAACTTAATTATCAAAAATCATTTTGATTGCTTAAAAATAAAATTTTCAACTCACCTACAGTGTGTGAACATCATCTATCTAAATTTCCCTGCCAATGCATCCACCAGGGAATATCAGAAATCGGAAGATGGCAACAGGAATGCTATAATGAAGCCTTTTGGAACTTGTACTGACCTCTCACACATGCAAAAACAAAACAAACGGGCTTGTATCTTAACACTTTGGATGTCATCTTGCCAGTTTTAACTTCCCACTTCTTACTGAACACTGCTGTTCTCTGTCAAAGTTAGCTATGGGAATCTCAGATGAGAAACCATCCTTTTAATACCCACTTAATTCTACTTATTAAGGTTACTATGAAATTGGGACAAAGTTTATGAACTAATTTAAAAGTCTACAATAATAGCCAGCTTTATTTCCCCAAATAATGTCTTGGTTAAACCACTACCATTTGGGCTTGTTATTTGTCCTGTTCTGTTGCAGAGTTTGACCATATTGAGTACACAGGCTTTTCAGAGTAAAATAAATAGAACAACAGCAGGTGTTTTCTAAATGAGAATGATAAGCACTCTTTCCCCAAAGTAGTGCCCTCCAGAAAAGTTGGCCTTACAGTATTACCAGTTCAAAATATTATTTATTCCATTTTAAATATTGTTTCCCACCCAGTTTCATTTATTGAGATAGGCTGCTATGTAAATTGAATCAAATAAATAAACCCATAAATGAATCAATAAATAACTAATGAGAAATTGGATGCTACATTTTCAACCTGCCAACTTGGGGAAGTTGGATTGTTTCATATTTCTAGGCCAATACATGTGCTCACTTTTTCTTAGCAAACAAACTTAAGCTAACATAGTCCCAAACATACCCAAGGAGTAACCCTTAAAAAAAAAATACATATCATCCCAGTACTGAAGAAGCCCTCCATCAAGAAACTGAATGACTTCAGACTGATTTTCTAACATCTGGAGTAATGAAAACCTTTGAAAGGCTAATGCTGGCCCATGTGAAAACCATCATGGATCCATTGTTGGACCCCTTGCAATTTGCCTACCGAGTAAATAGATTGACAGATGATGCTGTTAATATGATTCTGCAGTGCACTACATCCTACAACATCTTTCATCTCCAAAGACCTATGCAAGGATCCTCTTTGTAGACTTCAGCTCAGCATTCAATACCATCATTCCAGATATTCTTCTAACTAAACTAAATCAACTTGCTGTACCTGACCACGCTTGTAAATGCATCATAAGCTTCCTAACAGATAGGAAGCAGCAGTTGAAGCTAGGCAAAATCACATCAGATACCTGTATATTTAACACAGGGATCCCCAGGACTGTGTGCTCTCTCCACTTCTTTCTTTATACCAATGACTGCATCTCAAAAGATCCCTCTGTTAAAGTACTGAAGTCTGCAGATGATACAACAGTGGTTGGTCTCATTCAAGACAATCTGCATACAGACAGGAGGTTGAACAACTAGCCTTGTGGTGCTGTTGGAACAATTTTGAACAAAACCCCCTCAAAACCATAGAAATGGTGGTAGATTTTAGGAGAAATCCTCTTACAATACTAGACAAACAGTATTAACAGTAGAGACCTTCACATTTCTAGATTTTATTATATCTTAAGACTTAAAATGGACATCTAACATAAAAAATATCATCAAAACACAACAAAGAATGTTTTTTCTGCACCAACTCAGAAAGCTCAAACTGCTCAAGCAGCTGCTGATTCAATTCTACAGAGGAATTATTGAGTCTGTCATCTACACCTCTAACTGTCTGATCTGGCTCTGCAACCAAGCAAGACAGGCACAGACTTCAACAGATCATTAGAATTGCAGAGAATTAGAATTGCAAAAAACAATTACTACCAATCTACCTTCCATTGAGGATCTGTATACAGTGTGAGTAAAAAAGAGGGCTGCGAAAATATCTACATAACCTTCACATCCTGGACATAAATTGTTTCAACTTCTACCATCAAAACAACACCATAGACGCAGGGAGAGTTTTTTCCCAAATGCCATCACTCTGCTAAACAACTAATTCTCACAATACTGTCAAACTGTTTATTAAAACTGTATTACTATTATTATTCTCATCCTTCCTATTACCTATCTCCTCCCACTTATGACTATAACCTTGTTGCTTGTATCTTTATGATTTATATTGTTTTGTTTCCGAGTATGATTTGATTGCATATTATTCACCTCTGAGTATCACCAAGTGTTCTATCTTCTGATTCTTGATGAATATATTTTTCTTTTTATATACATTGAGAGCATATGCATCAAAGACAAATACCTTGTGTATCCAATCACATTTGGCCAATAAAGAATTCTATATCAGAAAACAGTTCTTTCTATCAGATTTTGAACTTCTTAATTTATATCCTGCCTTTATTATTTTTACTTCAAGGCAGCAGATATATCCAACACACCTTCCTCCTATTTTCCCCACAACAACCACCTTGTGAGGTGAATTGGGATGAGAGAGAATGATTGGTCCAAGGTTTCTCACTTGGCTTTCATGGCTAAGGCAGGACTTGAATTCAGGGGTTTTCCTCTTTTTAGCCTGGTGTCTTAACCACCAGACCAAACTATATCTCTGTCCTACTTCACAAATTAGCAGATGCACCAGCTATATAGTTTCATAGCCAAGACAATCATCTCCAGCCAATATTGGATGGCTACAGGTACTGTATGCTGGATTTGTTCGCAGTACTCATGCTTTAACTTTAAACTGCCATTTGCATTGGTGGGATACCTCACCTAATTTGAGGCTTTTCAACAGCTTCTCTTTCTGTTTATATTGCCATAATGTGTCAAGAATTCTAGAGAAGTAAAAAAAAGTCTTATTTTTTTGTTTTTTTGCATGGCCCTAGTAAATGTTATTACTCTATTATGGATGTGGGATATGTACTTTTTATAATCTGTGGTGGCCATTGTTATTTGTATTTGAGGTGTAAAACAACTGCAAGGTAAATCTAAAACTTATGTGATCTGTGAAGTGGCCCTTGGGGAATTTGAGAAGTCGAGGGCCAGTGGTTTTATTTTGGCCTCTGATGAGAGAAGAAACCCCTGCAACACTCACCTCAGATCCCCCGACATCTCTAGAGGTACACCCTGTGCTTCCCTGGGCCTGTCTTTTGTTTACTGTTGCTAGCAACCATGTAGTTCCCTAGCAACTGTTGTCATGATCCTCCGTGGATGCTGTTTCAGGCAACCAGGGCAAGCGTTAAAAGCACAAAGAGATAAAAATCACTTGAGGAAAAGCATGCAGGACCGTTAAGAGACCTTTTATTTCCCATAAGGGGGTGGGGAAGGACTGGCTGGGGCTCAAGAACAAGAATTGATTTTTTTTTTATACCACTGCTTCTTTTGTATTTGGGCAACAAACCAAGCAGGGTGAAGTGTGCTACCTGTTTGTTATCATTGCTGTTTGAAGCCATATCTGATTCCTTTTCCCTCCCAGAAAATTAACTGTTAATAACTATTGTTCAACCGAAAACCAAAGAGAGCAATGCTGACTTGTCAAGTACCAATGCCAACGTTACGAAGGAATTATTTGTTTGCTAGATATGAGCAGGTTACCAACAGCAGTAATTGGAAGGCGCTAAACTATGTTCCTCTTTAGATGTTAATAATACAAAGTTGCAGACACTGGAGAAGTGAGGTGGTGTTAGACTGAATTTGTCATTGTTATTCACTTGTTGAGTCCTACTCAAGTACCTGGATAAGCAGATATTGTTTGACGATTAAAGGTATCACGACAGGATGTAAGCTATTCCAAGTAAAATTGCCCTTGTAATTAACTGATGATTTATGTCAATGGTGTTCAGATGGCGCTCCAGATGTTTTGGGATTGGCATCCACAGCCTATTATTATTGATACTACCTTTTCTTTCTTTTGCCAGTCAATCTAATTCCATTTGCAGGTCTTTGTGATTTTCTCATCTGCTGTCTCCAGTTACTTCAACATCTGCTATCTGGACTTTGTGTTTCTTATTGACAATTGTGAAGTCTGGGGTGTTATGTGGCACTACTATTTTATCCTACATTCCTTGATATTTGTGTTAGCTGAGATGTCTGAAACGAGTATCTTGTTTGTGCAGAAATATGCTCCATGTGTTGTGGAAAGAGTTTGATCATATGCGCAAAACATTTCGAGCAACATTTGTCCACTCTCTAAATGAGAGAGTTTTCAACTCCCAAGGATTGCCAGCCACCATGCCACCATTAAGACTTCTGAGAATTAAAGGAGAAACATCTAGAAGGGGCACAAGCTGGAGAATTCTGGTTCCAGAATAGTTAAGAGCATGTTGCAGATTTTTATTTTCAGTCCATGTGAACACAGGAAGAATGAAGAACCTTTTACCCTCAGTGTTGAGCCATGTCACCCTGTGCATGATTCACGGTATCCTTTAAGGAAAGAGATAACAATTAGTACCAGTAGTAGTAGTTAATATTACAAGCATGGACACATCTGACCTCAACAATCACTATCTAATTGAGCACAACCTCCCAAATCTACAACTTTCTTTAAAAATACATGTATTTGAGATGTCACATAATGCCCTAAGACTTGTGACAGTTAAGGATGATAGAGCATCCAACAGGAAAAGCTGTTGTCCTGTAGCAAGAACTCTGTGTTTCCTGGATACATTTGCACCAGATTAAGTTAGAAGTGGCTCAGTCTAAGAAAACCGCTTGACAATATCTGGGGATCTTATTTCAGAGGTGAAATTCAAACCGGAGACTTCCTCAGTTTTTCAGTCACACCTGGTCCTAAAAGCATAAGGACAGCAGTTTACAATTGCTTTTGGCTTGAGATGTATACATGAGACCACTAATCCGTATCATGCCTGGAATCTGTTCTACAACTTACCAAAAACAACAACTTCAACACAAAACAAAAGAAGAATGATGCCAAACACTGATCAGGTTCCTTAAGAAGGTACAATTCCTTCCTCCTGGCCCCATCAAGGTAACTATCAAGGACCTGTGCATTTTCATTTTCTTCTCAGCAATTTATGGGCAAGTAGGGAAGCATTTGCTATAAATCAAGGCAAATAGAAGCTTAAGAGCTTTTTCTCCTCCCCCACTAATCACATCTGCTCTTAGACCAACCTTCATTAATATTCATTAGCATAATGCTGTTTAGACAATAGATACCAAATAAGCGAATTCAGTGAAATCCAGCTGGCTTTCCATCCCTCATTACAACAAATCGTGGATTGCTGATATTTTCTGATCTTAATGTGGGAGGCTATGATTGTTGGCTGTAGTTGAAATATTACAAGATAAATTGTCCACCCCATTGAAAAGAAAAGGTATATCTCCCTATGAGACTTCAATATTCTATTGTTCCCAGGTAAAGTGCCATTATCTTGTATCTTACGAGAGACGAGAAAAAAAAAACTAATATGAAAATCCTTAGAAATAATTAGAGAAATAGCAAAGAGACAAAAAGAATCAACAGAAGTTGCTAATTCATGTTCTGTTATGAGCATATTGGTTAATTTTTCTCTCGGCTTTGCTGTAGCATTAAGATACTGTACTGATTTCATTGTGAATTCTGCAGTATAACCTTTTTGTTGGCTTAAATTATCATGATGAATTAAATGTATGCAAAATTGCTCTGCCTTACTACAGCTGGGCAGTAGTGTCTTAAGACTAGTCTTGGTGTATATTGTCTTTCTGCCCGATCTCCCTGGGCAGCAATGTTATTTGGCACCAGCGGTTGCTTTTTCCTTTATTGTGACATTTTCTTCTTTTGTCTTTTCACGCATCCAAATGCACACTTCAAAGTGGCATCAGATTTCCCAAATTCTCTGAAATTCTGAAACCATTCTCTCCCAAATTCATATTCCAGACAGATCCAGCCAGCGTCCTGAATAGTACTCAATAGTACATAAACATCTACCTCAGGAGCTATGGGATTTCTTATCTCGGATACTATTTTTGAAAACCATCAGTGCATTAAAACAAAAAGCACACCAATTAAGGCTTGTCCAAATGTTATCCAGGTACCTCAAAATAAATTAGATTATTAAATCTGACTCAATACTCTCATTTTAGCATTATAAAGCTACATAGTGTTTTGGTATAGAATCAATCTAATCTGACTACAGTTATTTATGTCCTGGTTATATTACATATAAAATAGTGCAAAGGTCTTTATGTAGGGCAATCTTTGGAAAGTGTTGGGAAGTTTTAGCAGTAGAATTTGACGAGGTACATTTAGAATTTGAATAAAAATGTTGACAGGAGATACCTTAAAAAATGCCTCCAGGTTTAAAGGCTTGTTTGCCAACTACATAGGAATCCATCTTCTGCATTGTTTCCAAATTGTGGAACTTATTTCTTTGCACCTTGCAGACACTTAGCATCTCATTTCATTTCCAAAACCATCCCTTAAAATGGCTTCCAACTCCATTTACTTTTGGAATTTAGTCTTTGATATGTAGTGCAGTGTAGTATGGCTTGTGAACCAAAGAAAGTTATGCAGTAGGCCATAAACCAGGGTTTACCAGGGTTTATTGGTCACAGTGGCTGAGTCCACTTCACACACTAAACTCGGTGTAGAATAAAACAAAGCTTGTTTCAGATATGCTACCCTTTGTTCTTGGCTATTGTTTTTTTATGTGGATGATCATAAATTCCTTAATAAATTGAAAGATGAAAGACTGAAATTCATAGAAAGAGAGAGAGGAAAGAAAGGTAGAGAGGAAGGAGAGAAACAAAAATAGAGGAAGAGAAGGAAGAAAGTGTCTATGGAGATTCTCAGTCATCCAGGTCATTGTTGTCCCAAAGGTGCTTTTTTTTCAAGAGGCAACTAGGAGCAGGAAGAAAGAAAAAAAGAAAGAAAAAGTCAATTTCAGACTTTTATGGTTATGACTAGTCTTTTTATGACTTTTCTTTTCTCACTTAGCTAATTTACTAAAAAGAAACCTAGTTAATTAGGCAGAGCTGAAAGACCTGTGGAGTTTGCATCCATGGTAGTAGCACCATGGGAAAAACAATGTTTGTAATAGAAAACCTCCTAGACACAACAGAGACCTCCTTATGCTGCAGCTGTCTGCTCTACTGCAGCAGGCATGTTTCTGTGCACTGATCCTATTAACATCAAGCATGTTGCATCCTCTGAAATATGCAAGAAATAGCCACTGCACACAGGTTTGTCAGCACATTTTTACCTGAAGAGGGAGCTGCAGAAAGGAGAGACTGTGTAAGAATGTGTGGCTCAAGTTAGATTTGGGGTGAGACACCTCTAGATGCCCATGAGCCTCACATACAGGGATAATGATAGTGATAGGCTTGAAACAAATATTATAAAGAGACCTGTAGAAAGTGTGCACTACAGCATGGATTTTATCCTGTTAAAAATCTGGGTGTGGCTAAGAAACTTACAGCACTGGAATGACTTACCTACTCTTGATTTGCGACTTTTTCTTGGGAGAAGGGCAAGGGAAGTTTATATTACCAAGAGACACCAGAACCTACCTTTCCTTGGATTTATTCCAAAGGTGGGCAGCCAGCGATCTATCTGGAACAATTTAATTTAGATTCCTGCACTGAGTAGATTGTTGACTTCAATGGCCACTTCTAACTCCTGTGATTGTATGAAATCTGGTCAAATTTTGAGATTTTTGCTTTGGGAATTGTGAGAATATATTGCCTAGAACAGTGATCTCCAACCTTTCCCAATCGATGGACTGGCAGAAGTGGTGGAGGGGAGGAGAGGGGATGGTTTCACGTGCATGTGAATGCATTCACAAATGTAGCATTGTAAGTACACGCTCACTCACCCACAGGGGTGGGATTCAAATGTTTTAACAACCGGTTCTGTGGGCATGGCTTAGTTGGTGGGCATGGCTTGGTGGTCATGTGACTGGCTGGGCGTGGCCAACTCAACATCACTCACAAGGAGGCATGCATCTCGCATGGCCTCTTGTGACTGTGAGGATGCTGAAACAGTTGTAAGTGTGAAGAAGGGTCTAAGTCACTTTTTTCAGTGTCATTGTAACTTTGAATGGTCATTCCACACAAGCAAAGTACCAGCAAAGGAGGGGAAAAAAACTCCAGAGAAGTTCCTGAGACAGGAAGTCTTGTCCTGCCAAGAATGTAATAAGGGTTAACAGAGAGGCAGTTTCTGTAAGCAACACCAGAATGTTTCCTTTCTGCCTTCCTTACAGGATTAGGCCAGTAATTTCTTCTAACAACCAGTTCTCCGAACTGCTTACCGGTTCTAGCAAATAGGTGCAAACTGGTAGAATCCCACTCCTGCTCACCTACCACTTCCAAGGTCAGGTTCTGAACAGGCTGTGGCTTGGCACTTGGTGGGAGAGGATAATGACTCCCTGTTGAACCAATGAGCAGACAAACTCTTTACTTAACTAGAAGACCATGTGTGAACCCAGCTAATGAGCAACTTTGAATTCTGGGCACTGAAAGATAAAACCAAAGGATTATTATTGTGAGCACTCAGTGTCACTGAAGACTCAGGTAACATACAAGTTCAATAAATTTATACACAATCTGCACATTAATGTTGGTTTAATTAGTCTGGGGTAACTGTGACTTCAGGACCTGTCAAGAATTAAACATTTCAGTTATTTCCATGACAGATGCTATATACCTCAAAAATCCACATTTTCAGAATTAATTTGCCAGCATTAGATGATTTTCACAGCAGCTATTTACATAAAAATTGTAAGTGCAATTATTATTGCACTTATGCAATAATATTAAGAATACACAAAAATTATTAATAATACACAAAAATTATGTCAAAGGCAAGATGGTCCCTATATCATTTTTGCTGGAGGTTTACTTCTGGTTTCCAGCAAAAATAACGCTCCTTAGTGAACAATGGATTTGCTTTATAATTGACATTTTTGCTTAATGACCCCTACAAAAAAAGGCTATAAAATCAGGTACAGTCCAGAGTGATTTGCTTTACAATCAACACAATTTATAACCAAAATTGCGGGCTCAATTATGGTCATTAAGGACTGGGTGTAATTAGGAATACTGAGGGGAGATCATACCAAGACAGATGTATATATTATTTTACATATAATAATAGCAGCCAGGACTGTGTATGCACAGTACTGGAAACAGGAAACTATACCATCTGAGGTCTACTCAGGTCTACTACGCAGAGACGGACAGGCTGACTCTTGAATTAAAAAGATAGGAACGAAACATTACTTAGTCTGGGATGCCTGGTTAAACAATAGACATAAAAGTAATATAGTAATTGATATATGAACAGAAATGTCGGAAATGTAAATATGTTTTGAAATTGTTGAAAAATGTTTAATAAAATTTATTTTTTAAAAAAGGACTGGATGTATATAATTATGTATAGCGGACAGACGCCCTGATTGTTTCCCCTCACTGCATCCGTGGCAGTTAATTGTGTGTTGGGGAAAACGACGTTTCTCTTCATGCCTCTCAAAAGCAAAATTCAAGCAAATAACACGCAGCTCCTCTGTCAGAGAGATGCATGGGTGAGGACCAGAGATGAGAGGTCTCATAATTACAGCTCGACAGAGTCATGTCAATATGAAAAGCACCAGATTCAATCAAACCAAAAAAAAAAAAGCGTTCTTAGACTTTACCAGAACAAACGTAAAATTTAACGATTCAACGAGTTTAGGGTTATCTATGTCTTTTTCCTTCTCAAAACGAAGAAAAACTAATTATTAGCAGTACCTCAGGATTTGCCTGAGCACAAAAGGAGAATCGAAGGAGGAGCGCAAGCAAGAACGGACACCCGCCGGCAATATTCAGACGCGGATCCCGCCCTCTTTCAAAGGAGCCGCCGTCTCCCCCGAGCTTCACGAGAGGCAGCCCAAAGAGTGCTCCCATCGGTCAGCCGCGATGAGGGCCCGTTTGTTATTTTGGGGCCCTGAGCAAAACAGATGCCAAACGCCATTTTCTTCCCCTTCAGCGCAAAGGAAGAGCGGCCCTCGGAAGCCATTTCCTAAAACTGCTTTCGGGGTGCGTGCGGAGGGCAAGCCGCGCAAGTGCGGAGTGAACTGAGCTCTTCTTCCCTCCACTTCCTCTCCCTTCACGGCCTTTCCGAGAAAGTGGTATCTACCTCAATGGCAGAAGGGAAAAGAAAAGGGGGTGGTGGTGTCAATGCGCTTTTTTTTTCCAGCCCGGGGAAAGAGACGAGTCAGATAAGCGCCACTTCTGCAGCGAAGGGAGAGTCATTTCCTCGCAAGCCTTTCACGGGGCGCTTCTTCGCCACCGCCAGGCCCTTCTCGGCGGGAATCGAGCCCGCTGCCAAAGGTTGGACCCTGCCCCGGGTTCGGCCCTTTCTCTCCTCTCTCGGGGCCGCCCCGCTCGCGAGCGCCCTCTCCCCGCACGCTGGGGAGAAAGCAGGGCGTCAGCTGCTCGGCGGCTTTCCGGGGCGGCAGCCGGCAAAAAAGCCTCGCCACGAAGGCAGAGAAGGCGGCGCGCCCCCTTCGCCCTCCCCCAACTGCAGACGAGGCGGTTTTTGCAGACATCTGCAGAGCTGAGGCAGGGCGGGGAGCGAGCGAGGGAAGAAAGGAAGGGGAAGAGAGCCGACTGCATTGCGGCAAAGCCTGGACTTTAGAAACGAGGAACCGGCGAGCGAAAGGGCTGGCGATGCCTCCCTTCCCGCGGGCTTTTCCCTCTTTCGCGCATACTCCCTATATATATATATATATATATGCCCAAGTTGGGCCCCGTGTCTTGAGTTTCTTTTCAGACGGCTCCGCTTGGAAGGCCCTCCGCTTGCATTTCGGAACACGCATGGGGGGGTGGGGGGGGTATCCACCTGTTTTCTCGGAAGGAGGACGCGTTACTTCGTTTTCTTGCTGGAATAATAGAGGCTGGGCTATTAAGACAAATCCTGGAGGCGCGTCGTCCGTTCAATACAAAGGAGCGATGGCGTTGACACGCCTTGCAGCTCCCCCAAAGCAGGCGACCCCCTCCCCCCCCCTTGGATTTTCTCTGGACCGCACAAACCCGAGTCGGAGCACGATCGAGCAGCCGGCAGCATTTGTTTCACCGCGAACTCTGGGATGTGGGGAGGGAGGGGGCGACTCCCAGTTGCCCGAAATTTGGGAAGGAGAAGCTCTTTCCTGCTGGAGCTTCGTTTGCCCGGTGTCCTACAGTAACTGGTATATTTTATATCCTGTATGGCAGAGTGACTATGCTGGGTGAGATTAACTTGGGAGAAGTTTGTTTCTTTGATTTCCAAAATCTGCCTGGGGGGGGGGGGGGGAAAGGATACTGAAGGCAGTTTCAAATGCACAGAAATCCCAACATTTTTCATAATTAAAAGATGTGCTAGTTATAAATAGGCCAATAAAAAGAGCAGACAAAATAATTATGAAATGCTTATGCCATATAAATTTTAAGAGTAACACAGAGAAAATGAAAATGACCTTCTGACCTTCAGAAAATGAAAATAGGGCCTTTATGGGCTCGATTTGGAACTCATAACTAGTAACTGACATGAAATTGGCAGAAGCCAGTAGGGCATTATGGTTAAAATGTCAAATTAGGAGCAGGGAGACTCAGATTCTAGTACTCCCTCAACTTAGACCTGGGTTCCTCTTCCTTAGCAACTTTAAAAATGCGGTGGACTTGAACTCCCAAAATTTCCCAGCCTGCATTGCTCGCATAGAATGTGGGAAATTGAAGTACACGCGCATTTTAAAGTTGCTAGGGATGAAAAACACTGGCTTAGTATCTCTGTGGGTCAGTTACTCTTTGGAGTTCTGCTACTTCCTGACCTTGATTGTGTGCAGCTGTTCCACTGCCCAATTAGGTAACATCATCAAAGTGAAATGTTGCCTATTTGACAAGTTAGATGTACTAATACACTGCTCAAAAAAATAAAGGGAACATTCAAAACAACACAGTGTAACTCCAAGTCAATCACACTTCTGTGAAATCAAACTGTCCACTTAGGTAGCAACACTGATTG